>CM035164.1:129294626-129527126 GCA_020205615.1 Panax quinquefolius
CCCATGTTGAGGAGAAGCACCAAACTAACCTTGGAGGTCGATAAATAAACCATTGCTGGGTAAAATTGCTCTCTACTACTAAAAGCATGATAAATAACAGCTAGTGTAGCAACCAAACTAAGTCCGGCATATGTTTGCAGCCTTATCATCTTTGCTCTATGTCACTGTAACACACAATCATAGAATAATTAATTCTACTGAAAACATATAATTCACTCAAAAATACTATAGCATAAAACACATTAAATTCAAAATAGTTTCTGCCATGATAATCTTGTTTGATTGTGTTAGATATTGAAACGAGTATACAAAATAACCCAAATTACTCATCAATTACACTTTGAAACTTTGAATGATACAAACAAACCCCATGAATAGAATTCTAGGTTGAGTAAAAACTATAAAATCCCCAAAAAAAACAAATTTTCAATTCCAATTTCCACGTTGTTCGAGAAACCCAAATAGATTTAAGGCCCATTCATGTGTATACGATCGAAAACCAAAATTAACAAAAAAAGATGTTCGAATCAGGGAGTAGTGTTGCCAATTCAATCCAGCTTCGAAACAATTCAACGAACATTGAAATAGTTGTACTACGTATGAGATTGACATTCCCTAAATAAATAATCAAAATCTAAATAATTATTTTAAAAAAATTGACATGAATTTGTAACTCTATAATTCTCGATACATGTGAAGAATTATATATATATATAGACATATATTACGGGTACCTGTTGACACTTTCTTCCGTTTGTAAAAATTCTGTTCTGGTGAAGAAGAATCCTAAACCCAAATCATATATTTATGTAAGTACATATATGTAATTTCTGTTATTGCCAATGGCAAATTTAAATTACTGGATCGGTAGACAGGAGAGGGTCGAAGACGAACAATAGAAAGGGAAAACGGGATATGTATCTGACGCGTCACCGGTTGAAATTTCTCCAATGGGATATCACCACGTGTACCTTTTTTTTTTTTCTTCTTTTTCTATTTACTATATACTCGCCCGTCCCAAAATTTAATGCTCATCTTTTGGAAAGAAAATAATAAATGTAACAAAGTAATAATGTCTAATAATTTTATTTCTAGAGTATTATAAATGAAATATAAAATATCATTAATTTGTTAAAAAAAGAGTGCACATTTTTTTAGTAGTATAAATTTATACTATATTCTTAAATTCATCATAACTATTTATACCATCAATATAAAATTAAACATTAAATAATGTAAGAGTTAATAAGAAAAAATAAATCTTTAAAATCAATAAAATTTGAAAAGAATATTCATTTTGTGAAATACAAAAAGTAATACTTGTGATTGTATTGTTTAAATTAAATTAGTTTTCATAGTTTAAAATTTTTAAATTTTGGAAATCAACCTTAAAAAATTAAAATGAAACACATTTAGTGAGGTGGAAAAAAAATACTAATTATTATAATTGTTTAATTTTAAAATAAATAAATAAATACCTACGTATATACAAGATTTTCTAAATATTTATTGTTATCGCATATCCTACTGTCCCCATCCCCAGTGTAGCTCCTCCCCTACTTACAAATCAATTATCTTGGTCTCGCTTAAAATTACAAAAATGAAAGAATAGTTTGGGGTTTGATTCAGATTCACTCAATAAAAATCGAACGATTATAAATAATTCAAATATAAGCAATTTTTAAAGTTCGATAAATTATCCAAACATCCTGAAATTATATTTTATTATTGATACTTGGATTATATTCGTTCGAAAAATTTAAATTATTCAAGTTCGATTCGAGATTGTGCTTGACTCAGTAGCTAAACAAATCGTAATCAAACTTTATTTTATATTTTATAAATTTTGTGAATCAAATATGAATACATCAATATTTGATTCAATTCCATTAATTTATACTCTTACCCTCACTACTAATTTCACCTCATGCATTTTAACTTTTCACGTTTCGCTTGTTCATGGTACTCACTAGTGCAAAAGAATTAGAGTACTAACTGAGGTTTTTCGAACGAGGTACTGACATGCCGAAATTTTATTTTTTATTTTTTACTTTTGACTATAAAATAATTAATGTGATTTATTGGAACTGATTTTTTTATAAAATATGCATTGAAATTTTGAATACACGTATATTATATCAAAGGAGTTTTATGTAATTATTAGAAAATATAATTAAGGAAATTATAAACCATAAAAATTATAAATATTATTATTATTTGTATTCTTCTTAATTTTTAACCAAGTATTTTTTAATAATTCTAATATTTTGCAGAATTGGTTTTAATATTATGAATTATCTATAACTTTATTGAATCATCACTAACAAATAAAATCTTAAGATTATTGATACTAAACATGCTACTTAAAAATAAGAATGATACTAAAATTAGTTCTTAATAAATTAATTATTCAGTTAGTCTAAAATCAGATGTATCATTAATTTCAAACTCATGATTGAGTGCAAAAATATATATATATATGCTTATGTAGTTTTTTCATGATAATATATATAGTACATTACAAATGAATTTTATATGAATGATTGAAGTTATAATTTCATGATGATTCTTCATTTAGAACGTGTTCATATTTTTCACATCTCTATAAATATTAACAAATTTGTCATATACTATTTTATATTAAAATTTGTGTACCAATAATTAATTAGTTGATGAGATCGATTATGAAAAAAATGTATGTATATATGTAGACGATAGATGTGTATGTGAAACTAAACACAAAGTGATGAATGAGTTGAAATTGTAGATGTTGTATATATAGTAGAATTAAGAGAGGAGGAATAATTGATATATATCTATCTAATAAAATATAAATGATTTTAAATTTTCCTTTATTGAATCACTAACAAATAAATCATCTCATTATGATACAAAGCTTGAGATAAATCAATGATCTATACATTAGTTCTTAATAGAATTAATTATTCAGTTAGTAGATATATATATGGAGAATGAGTATTTACTATGGATGAAAAATGTCGTAACCAAACATTACATAAATTAAGGACTTAGATTTAAAACACAAATAAGTCATCAGCTGGTCAACCTGCGGACACATAAATTTCGGACCAAATTGCCCCCATATCAAGCCATTTACAGATCTCTGATAGTCGTCTCTCAGTATAGAAACGATAAGACTCTCAGCTTGATCTGGTCTTCTTACAAAGCAGTTACATATGTTATATCACCATTCACCAGTGGGTGAACCTTTGCCGAGAGGCTCGCTTATGATGAGTTGAAATTGTACGCTAATCGCTGAGATCGCTTGTTCACGCGACGCCCATCTATCTAATAAAAATAAATGATTTTAAATTTTCCGCTTTAAGGACATTCAATAAATCATCTAAATTTCGGTTGCGTTCAAAGTTTGAGATAAATCTCATCGTCTATACAGTCACGGAGAGGCAAATCGGACCCAACTAAGATATATATATAAATGAATGATTCCTAAATATGATTTGCTAGGGATGAAAAATGTCATAACCAAACATTACATCTATCTAATAAAATAAAATGATTTTAAATTTCCTGCCACTCAATAAATCACCCTTTGATCGCTCAAAGTTTAAGATAAATCTCATCGTCTCTACGATACCGGGATGTACAGGATCCAACTAGTATATATATATATATATATATATATATATATATATATATATATATATGGAGAATGATTCCTAATATGTATTTGCGAATGAAAAATGTCATAACCAAACATTACATAACATTACATAAATTAAGGACTTACATTTAAAACACAAATAAGTCTGCTGAACCGGCGGACACATAAATTCCGGACCAAATTTCCCCGTATGAAGCCATTTACAGATCTTTGATAGTGGTCTCTCAGTATAGAAACGAGAAGAGACTCTGAGCTTGGTCTGGTCTTCTCACAAGCAGTTACATATGTTGAGTGGATGAACCTTTGCCGAGAGGCTCGTCGGTAACGGCGCTAACTGCAGTATCGTTGGCTCACGCGACCATTTGGGAAAATCAAAAGTGCTGTAGCAAATTGCCCATATCAAAGCCATTTTGATATTTTTAAAATAATTTTAATATTGTATCCCTCTATTTGGAATTTTTTATGCGACCCTCTTGCTGCGATTTCGAGGATTCTCAAACCATCGATTTTGAGGATTCTCAAACACCTCCTGCTGCGATTTTGAGGATTCTCAAACTCCGATAGTTCAACTAGCGTACCAGCAAAACCGTCGATTCAAACCCTCGAACCCCTCTTGCTGCGATTTCGAGATTCTCAAACCATTCTCTGCTGCGATTTCGAGGATTCTCAAACCCCTCCTGCTGCGATCTCGAGGTTCATTCCATATGTGACACTTGCATTTGTATGCAATATGTAATGCGTCTACATTTTTTTCTTGTACATGAATCTATGTGAAAAGAGCAGCAGCTCAGAATTTTTTTAGTGGTTGCATTTCCTCCTTTTGTCTAGTACATCTTTATGAGTAGAGATGATATTGCAGTTCTTTAGTTATAACATATGTGCAAGTTTTACTTGTTTGTCGCCACATATATGTGAGTGAATTGATCATTTATAGCTGTGTTTATGAGGAATGTACATGTTTTTGATTGTGGCAATATGAATTTGGTAAATCAGAGTTTAGGGTTAAATCAGAGTTTCTGAAGTGGGTTTATGCAAAGTTTGTTTCTTTTTAGTTGGGACTTATCAAGGGATCTAAAATCTCTACATATTTGATTGCATGAAGGGATAATTTGGTTGTGCGCTGATTTTTTTCATTATTTTGGGCACTTACTTGAAATAAGTTTTGAGAAACTTTACAATTGTAGAAAGGAGCTAATGATGAATGGATTGGTCCATTGTGGGAGCTAGTGATGAATGGATTGGATCAAGTAAAGATGCGAAAGGGTACTGTTTTAACTATTGCTGGTACTATGTTGGTGATCCTCTTCTCAAACTCAATTAGCATTGTCAAGATTCAGAACAAAGGTGCTAAGGTTGGTACCATGACACCAATGGATCAGGTTCTTTGGAGGACCCACTTGCTAGAGGCTTCTCTCATGTGTATAATCCCTACTCCTGCTATATGAGCATTTATATAGTTTCTATGATTTTGTTTGTGAATAGACTTGTGTCTCAATTGGTTGATTGTGTGGGATCCATTATGTCTATATAATTTTTTTTTTTTACATCTTTTACTTATTTACCAAAAAATGAGAATTATGTCATTTCACTGGTGATCCCATAAATATATATAATCAGCTTTTTTTTTTTTTTTTTTTTTTTTTTGTAATTTTGAGATGTTGCGTATTTTGTGTGTATTAATTTGATTATGTAATCCTAGAAAACCTTTTTTTTTAGAATAGAGAAATTCCCTATTTTGATATCTTTATTTCCCTGTTCCGTTACAAGGCTAAGTAAGTATCTTTGGACATGGTTTTTTTAGTTGCCTCTGATGAATGAATCTTGTATAGTCCATCCATCCAAAAGTAGAGATACATTTTTAGGCTTAGATTATAAAGCGACGTGAAGTTCCTAACATGCCATTACGATGGATTAATTACTATCGTGCCCTTATTACTACATTTCTAGCAAGTGTTATTGTTATCTTTGTAAAATAAAGTTTCTTAAAAATCATCATTTCATAAATTTCTCTCTAATTTTGCGTCGGAGAAAGTGTAAACTAATAGGATTGCACGAGAAATTTCTTTATAATGAGGTTACCACCAAAGTATGAACCCGAACAAAATGTGAGGGGGGGGCAAATTTGAGGCGATTCTGGGAGGTCCTGAAAGAACTGACGTGTGTAGGTCAAAAGCCGAGGAAGCGAAATTAAGATCCATGGGTTTGATTTTGACCCAAATTGAAAAAAATGAAAAGTATATTAGCGGAGTTAAGGTCCTTGATCTTAATGCAGAAACAGATCAACCGAGGAAAAGAAAATGGAGTCAAGATCACTATTTGTCCTCGGAATAAATGCAGTTTCTATAATTCTATTGGTTATCCCAGTCGAGTTTCTACGGTGGACCATCATTGTGATTGCTAATCAATAATTTCATCAATTTAAACATTTCATAATAATTTCATCAATTGCTGAACCAAATAATATTTAAACATTTCATGTGAATTTTACAAAAATACATCAATAGACAATAGCATTCTTCAAACTTCAAAGAAACAGAAACTTTCTCAAATTCCCAAAAGCCACATCAATGATCAATGAGTGTAAAAATAAATTATGCCACATCAATGAACTTACTGAGGTCTGAGTGTAAAAAAAAAAGCCACATCAATGAGTGTAAAAACAGAAATTAAACAAATTTCATTAATTTAATTTAAACATTTCATAATAATTTAATCATTCATCAATTATTTAAGAAAACAGAAATTAAACAAATTCTAGCTAATCTAGATAATTAAAAATAAAATCAATTATTCCTAAATTAACATAAAATCAATTAAATTAACAGAAAATCAATTATTCCTAAATTAACATAAAATCAATTAAATTAACAGAAAATCAATTAAAATCAAGTATTCCTAAATTAACATAAAATCAATTTTTATTCTTTTACTTACCAAAGTCCAAACAGATCAGCTCAACTGCAGCAGTAGACCGCGACAGCCGACATAAGCGTGGAGGCAGCCGGCAGAGGCACAAATGCAATGGATCTGTGCAGGTAGACGGCAGTAAGGGTTAAGAAATAAGAAGCGGCCAGACCTAATAAAAACAAAAAAAAATTAATTTTTTTTAGTGAAACGACGTCGTTTCATGCTAGTTTAAAAAAAAACAAAAAAAAAACTGAAGAAGAGTACTCTGCAGTCTGCTCTGCTCGTTTGCTTCACGCCTCTGCCGGTCACTGTCCTGTGCTCGGCTGCCGGCGGCTGCCCAGCCTGCCCTCCCCGCCCCTGGCCTGCTTCCCGCCTGCCGCCACCCTACCGGGGGCAGCCCCCCCCGCCCCCCCCCCCCGCCCCCCGCCCCCGCCTGGTTCCGCCACTGGTTACCACCCTTCAATTTATCTATGTTTGGTGGGAAGTAGGCCATTGTTCTTATACCGTTTGGAATGAGTTTATTTTAAGACAATTGCTGCTGTATTCCTTTAAGATTATGCTTGGAAGTAGGCAGTCAAGTTACTTTTGTTGATTGCTGCTGTATTCCTTGATAGGTTATGTGTCAAGGTGGTGCAGGCTTTGGCAGTTTTTTTGTTACTCTGTCATTGTTTATGGTAGCACACTGGCACTCCCTTGGTGGCTCTTTAAATATGAATAGCAAACCTTCTTCATATCTGCAAATTTAAACTTTGATCCCCTTCCAATAAATTCATCCTTCAAATGTGACCTTAAATTTGATAGTAGAAATACAAGCATGTTGTAGAAATAATAAAAAATGGAATAGAAGAATGATGATAGAGGCTTTTGTATTATTGTCCAGATAATCAGTGAGAGATGCTTTACTTGTTTGTAGCCTTTTAAGCTCAATATTATGCCCTTAAATCTACTCCTGGAATATGATCGTCTGTTAGAGGACAACCAAACTCTTCAGGCCCAAACTCTAGGAGGCAGGAGTTGAGATTTGGTTTCATGTGCAAGTTTCTCCTTTATTGTGCAGGATGTGTCGATCGGCCATTCTTATAAGACGAGGAAGAGAAAGGGGAATGGGTTGTTCAGCCCAATGTTGAAAATTTTGTATGTTTTTATTATTTTGTCATATAGAAATTCTATCATTTGTTTGGTTCCTGAACCTGACTTTTCCATTTTTTATCTTATTTTCTTTTCCAACTAATGGTGTAACCTAATTAAATTTGTTGATGACTACTATGTTCTTAAGTTTGTTTATTTTGTGAGTAGATAAAATATGATGAAATTAGATCATTGTAACCTTCTGTGATTTGATTGGAACGCCATATTGGTATTTTGTTTCCTCTTGTGATTTGATTGGAACGCCATATTGGATTGCATGGCGCATTGACCGTTCCTTGTTTGTTTCGTTGTTTCATATTGGAACCTCTGTTTGTTTCATATTGGAACGCCCGTTGGATTGCGTTATTCAACAGGCATGGAACGCCATATGATTTGTTGGCTTATACATCCGCTAGTTCAACTAGCAGATGACATCAAACAATTATTATTTTTAATGCGTCCGCTAGTTGAACTAGCGGATGGTGTATGTCCCTTTTAAACCTCAGTCCTTAGTATATGTAATTTACGGTTATAATGCTATTTGTCCATTTTTCATCCATAGCAAATACATAGATCATTCCCCCTATATATATATATATATAGGCAACTGAGTGTTCTTTCAATTAGTGAGGACACTAACGAGATTTGTATATTTTTGTGATGCTATAAATAATTAGGCGGGGTTTGGGGCTTAGCCTGCTTTTTGGCCAGTTGCATATCTAAAACATGTTACAATCGAGGCGGAACCAAAGGCGGGGCAATTGACCCGGTGAGGGTGGAATCTATTCTTATATAGATCAAAAAGTGGCATATAGCATCTATACCATCTGTCTAATTAATGAATGGATGTGATTTAAGACGATTATGCCCCCATCTTTACTTTAACCCAGTATACATCCGCTAGTAAGACTAGCGGACTGACATTAACTCTGGAAAAGGTAATACTAGTTCGAATTGGGTAATTGGCGCAATTTTAGCTCTGGAAAAGGTAATACTAGTTCAGGGCAATTTTAGCTTTTCTAGAAACAAGTTTTCGCTTTTGGATAAAGGTATCAACAAGTGATGATTAAATGGTCTCGGTTGATATGAATTAGTTGATGAGGTTCCTTGGTGGGATTGTATCACCTCTGTTTCTTTTGACTGTTGGCTTTCCGCTTTTTGAGTTCGAGTCTTTAAAGTGGCCTGGTTTTGTTGAGTTTGATGATGTAAATGAGAAGGAAAATGATGATATCGCAATCAATTTCCCTATAATACCTCACTCAATTTTAGTTTATATTCCACCTACTTTCCTTTTATTATGTATGAATAAAGGGAAGTAAGAGGATGCAAACTGAAACTCAGGAATAAATAGCAGTATACTGGACTCCATCAAATTAAGGAAAACTATTTTAAAAAATAACTAATTAAAAGAAATCAATCCAAAGTTTAAGTTCTGTCGTCATATGAAATTTCTTTCCTGAGGTACAGGCTACAGAGGATAATTTACACAACTACACTGTTGCTAGTAGCTTTTTGATCATTCTTATTGTGAATGTGGTTTATTTTAGAATCTTTTAATTTTTCAAGTGTTTTTCCACATTTTACTGGTGCATGCTTTAGTAATAAAAACTTATAATTATTATTCAGGCAGAGAACATAATCTTTGCGATGGCTTCTAGCCGCTCCGATTGGTGTATATCACGGCAAAGGACCTGGGGTGTCCCCATTCCAGTCTTCTATCATGTGGACACAAAGGAACCTCTAATGAATGTAGAGACTATTAGTCACATCAAGTGTAAGGGCCTCTTCTTAAACAAGCGAATGATTTCTAAGTTTTTGCTTTGTTAGTAGTTAAGGTCATGGTCCTTGTAGTTTAATTCGAAGAAAATTTTCTCTTAGTCAGAACATTATGATTTTAAGAATATTTGTTTTCACCTGTTGTAGTTATGTTATCTCTGTTTATGGTCTTACTAGTCATTAATTAATATTAAGTGTTGCTATTATATATTCAACTGTTGTTATAATGAGGGAATTCGTGTATGATGTTAATATTAACTGTTGCTATAATATATTCAACTGTTGCTATAATTACCCAATTCGTGTATGATGTTAGCCTGTTAGGAAATCGTGTATGGTGGGAATTCATGTTGCAGGTGGCTAGAAGTACTAGTGGAGTCTGTTATTTCCAATTGGCAAAAGGGCTAATAGGGAAAAGTCATTAAGCACGTCCGCTAGAATTTCTAGCGGACCGTGTATCCCAAATACAAATCTCAACCCTTTATATTTTTAATGGACGGTATATATGTTATATGCCACTTTTTATTCCATACCAAATACATGCTATCATCCTCCATATATATATATATAGGCAATTGAGTGTTCTTTCAATTAGTGAGGACACTAACGAGATTTGTATATTTTTGTGATGCTATAAATAATTAGGCGGGATTTGGGTTTGGGTTTGGGGCTTAGCATGTTTTTTGGCCAGTTGCATATCTAAAATATGTTACAATCAGAGGCGGAACAAAGTGGGTGGGTGAGTGGGTGGGTGGGTGGGGCGAGAGCCCAGTGGGGGTGGGGTCCAGGCGGAAATGGGTGGGGGGGCAAATCCTAAGAAATCCATACAATCAGCGCGGCATGAGCGTAGCTCGACGATAACGCAAATATATATATATATATATATATATATATATATATATATATATATTGACTCGTAATACGCATTTCTAATCACAAATTTGTTAATAAATATTTAAATTTTTTATGTTATAAAAATATTATAAATTAGATTATTATTTATTTTAAAAATATTAAAGAAAGAGATATGAAATTGAGAAAGTTATAAAATATTTAATTTAACTATGTATATTAAAAAAATTATAAAATTTTAGTAGAGTCAATTTATTCATTACACTTAATTGACGACAATATATATGGCTGCCAATGGCGATCAAGTGTAGAATGAGCGGAGCTGATTTCTGATAGTATCCGGGCATTTTAGCGTCAGCTGATCAGCTTGTGCCTTGTAAGAATATTGGCCTTGTATACGTGCATCCATCATGGCCTTGTATGCTGATGCTGCATTGTCGGAGGAGTGATTAATTAGTTGTCTAATTGTCAAAGTAATTACTAATTAATTGGGTCATATATACTTATAATCTTATCTCCAAAATACATGCATACGCCTTAAGACCAGCTCAACTGAAGGTCAGGCCATCTAAAACCACAAGTGTCCCTAAAAACACTGAAACCCATGTAATGAACCTCTTCTTCAATCCCTTTTAAATACCAATACTCCTAGACCAAAATAATTAATAAACAGTGTCCAAAAAATTCTACTCTTTCCAACCAATTAGGAATATCCAAAAGCTGTATATATATATATAACCAATTCCTTAATTAGTTTCCAACATTATCCCAGAACAAAAACAAAAGAAAATCACCATCATCATCATCATTAATTTAATTTAATTTAATTAATTAACAATGGCTAGCCTAAGAATGGGAGTTTTGTGGGTGGTTACGGTGTTGGTATTTGCAGTGTTGATTGGAGAAACAAATGGGGACATCGACGTGGCGTCGAGCTTTACGGGTGCAACTGATCTGATAAAGGATGCAGGCGAACAGATTAATGATAAATCTGGTGGGTTTTTTGGCGGTGGAAATGTTGAAGTGAACAACGTCCAGGGTGGGGATGCTGCGAGTAATGCAAATGTTAATAGTGCTACTGCTGGTACCAATGAAGGTTTTGAAGAAGAGGAAGGAACCTTAGGAGGAGACTGGCGTGTCATTGGACACTGATCCAATTAATTAAACATATATATATCCACGTATGGATCATCAATATGCATTTCATTTCATTGCATGTATGTTTATATAATTTAATTTCATTTCTGCTTAATTGTTGCATATTTCTCCTTAATTTTATGTATTTACTAGCTAGCTTGAATATATATATATATATATATATATATATATATATATATATATTAATTAGGATGCATTGTCAAGAAATTTATAATGGGACTGCATGCTTAATTAATTCCTTGGTATTACATGAATATCGATGATCACTTGTTCATTTTATTATCCCAAAATTAGGTATACATCACCCATCTTGGGTTACATGACATACGTAGTATGTAATTCAAATACAATTTACTAATACAATCATGCATATATGTACGATAAAACATAATCGTGAGTTTGAATACAATTATTGTCTATTAGAGATTATACAAACTCAAAAGGAGTCCTCATTACAATTATTAACACACTTTATTTCACGTAATAGTGAGGACTACTAATGCTATCCTCCTGCGGGCGTCACTCCTCCCTTAGAGTCCTCGCCATGTTCTCATTTCACAGAGAAACAACGAAAAGAAAGGTGAGCCCAACTAAATTTTGCAAGAAGAAATATTATGACTAAGATAATGCGAGATAAATTATCGTTAGCCTTCAACAGTGTTAAACGATAAAATATAACAACATCAAGTTTAACTCATAGTAGAACAAGCAATCCATTAAAAAATCAAGTAGAGAATAAAATCTACTATCTTTTATGATTTAAAAGGTTTTTCATCACTTTTATCGGCTGGGACTCACGAAATAATAAATAATTCACATCATCGAATCACCCTGCACTACTGACGAGCCAATAATATTCTTTAGTATCACGACCACAAATTATCCATGAACTACGGGCCAAGGACATTTGTTATTCATTAATGATCATGATCATGCGACAACAATCATTCCATCAATGCACTACGCCAATGAGGACTTTTACCACATCATTTGTAACATTACGGTTAATGATTACACCGAATAATCCCCGAGTCATAATCATACTAAGTCCATCTATGCACTACATGCCACGAGATGACTTTCAACAAAATATAAACATGAGGATGATGACAATGATATAAGAATTCAATAAAACAAGTTCAAGAATTAATCTATAAATGATAACGTCCAAATTGTCAACACGATCTTCGCTTTTGTAGAGTAAAATTCAAGAATGCTTTCGGGAAGAATATTTTCATGAAAAGATCTTTGGATGAAGCGCAAAATATCGAGGATATTCTACTAATTTTATGGAGTATAGAAGTTAAAGTTCTAACCAACCGAGTATAATAAAGAATGGAATAACAAAGAAATCACCATGCAATGCGATGAATCGCATACGTGCATGTTATTCCAACAGAATAATAAAGGATGGAACCGTGTCCCATAAGAACGCATGAGCATGGGATATTAAACGGAATAATAAATAATTGAACCAGTCCCACAAAAGCGCATGAGCATGGATATTAAACGGCGAATAATAAATAACGGAATATTAGAAGAATGTCACCATGTATAGGTAATAGCAGCGTATCTGAGTTATTCCATAGAATAATAAATAATGGAATAACGAAGTTCTCTTTATGAGTACAAACAAATAACATCCCTCATCGTAAAAGAAACTTGTTAGTTCTTAGTAGGCACAAGTTATCTGTAAGGAGGTTGAATAGATATTTGAAAATCTTTTCTATTTTAAACTTGTTCTTAGATAGTGATTAAAACTTAGCGGAATTAGTATTTGTTTTAATCTTCTTAACCAAGCAATGGAGTTATGAAGCGAGTAAAGCGGTTATATAGCGAGATATAGCGCTTATAACGAGATATAGATGACATGATTGTTTTAAGTGGTTCGAGCACTTTCAAAGCTCCTAGTCCACTCTTCTACTCAACGAGTAGGATATTTACTAAGGATGTCTTTTACAATCTTCCTAATCACACAGATTCCTTCTGACCAAAGCTCCCAGGAACTTCTCAGTTCACTCTTGAACTCTTCAAGTCCAAAGCAGACTTGGCTTTCTTCTGATTCACTTCACTGAACTCTTCAAGTCCAAAGAGACTTGGTACTCTTCTTCAGATTGATTGATGGTTGTTGTTGTTGTGTTCGAAGGTTGCTACTAAGTTTGTTGTGTAAGCCTTTGGTTCGTTAAGAATCGAGTAATGAAAGCAAGCTTTTCAATATCTCGGATCGTAGAGTTGAGCCTTAGAAATTCTTCACGTTGAATGTTTGATTGCTTGCTTAGTTTTCTCTCTATCCGTCGATCGTATATATGTGATGTTGAAAACTATCCGTTGGATCCATCCGTTGTGGCATTAAATGCTTCTGAACTTTCTGTGCTGCGATGGAGACATTTATGCACATCTCTGAATTCTGCATTTTGGCTCACTGACACTGCAGGCTGCTTTCTCACCTACCACCTGAAAAGGTGTTTTGTCCCTCTTATCCATAGTACTATCCTTAGCTTCTTCAATACGCTTCTTTGTTGCATACTAAGGATATTTCATATATTCTGGACCGATGATCACTGCAAAGATCTCGGGATCCATTCCTCGTATGTTGAATTAATGTTTCATGAGGCTCGACGTTTTACGACACGAGACGATGATGCTCTACGATTGGATCGTGATGTTCTACGGTTAAGATCGTAGTGGCTTTGACTTGCATACTACGATGCTATCAGTCGAGAACACTACGATTTCTCTTAAACTTTCATGCATTACGATCTTCTCTTGCTCGTGTTGTTGACTCTACGTTCCCGAGAGCACACTACGATCGTTGACTTATAAACTTCACGTTTCCTTCAGCACATTACAATCATGGAGTTAGCTTGGTGAACGTTAGAACCACTCTACGATTTCCGAAGAGTCCCCTTTCAAGGCAGGCACACTACGATCTTCAGGCTCTACGTTTTACGCTTGACTTCGCAATGTTAATCGATTGATGCACTACGATTTCTTGAAGACTAATCTATTACATCTCAAGATCAACTAACGCTTTGATCTTTCTATCTATACATTCTAGAACGAATGATACACGCGTTGGCTTAGATCAACCTAACAATTTTGATCTATCACTAAGTCCTCAGACATATATTCTTTAAAGGACTTTACAAATAATCATGAACACGTGCATTAAAACATCAAATCATAATATGCATTCTCCCAACAATCTCCCCCTATTTGATGTTGACATAACCAAGGAGATTTGTTGTCATGATTATTAGTGACTAGATGCATTTGCAGGAATTTAAACATGACTTAGTATTTCAGTGAGCAGCTGAAATTTTTAGAGAATAAGTATGAATTTATTGATGATCAGAAGATATTACAATATAACATTTCATCAATAAAACATTAAACTCTTAACTTATCTCTGTTTTCTTGGTCTCTTGTGTGGAGGTGGATTCGCATACTCCTTAGCCCTTCTCTTCCTTTGAGCTTCCTCATTTCTTGCTAACTCTTCCAGCTCACTTAGACTTAGAACTGGATTCTCTTCATGTTTGCGCATGAATGCAGGATCTCCAGTTGGCATTCGGATGCGTACAGTAGTCACGTCTTGCGAGCTAGGAGTTGGCTCTTGATGACTCAGACGAATAGGCGATACATTACTGTAACCCAGATCGTTGAGTCTCGATGATGTGATGGTCTTCTTGCAGGAGGGCTTCCCTTTCTTGATTTGCATGACCTCCTCTTTCTGCGCTTGGCTTCCTTGATCTCCTTTCCTTTCTTATTCTCCCCTTTATGTCAAAGATCAAGGGTTCGAATATCGGCAGATGACCTATTTACTCCTTGGACAAGCTCGTTGAGTTGGCTTTGAGTTTGAGCAATGTCCTCCCTATTCTCCTCGATCTGCTTTTTCAAATTTCTAGCTTCTTTGTTTTGGAGGATTTGTAAGAATCGTATCATTATGCTTCTCCCGATTGGCATAAGATTTCGGAAGTCATAAATGTAAGCTTTCAGTTGAGAATATTGTCCAAAGATAATTTGATGTTGATGATCTTGGTTTTTCTCAGTATCTCAAGCATAACCTCTCTTTGTTTGGCGTGAACTGAAATGGATCTCATCTCCATCTCGATATACTCTTCTTAATTTCTTCGATAATTTCCCTTAGCTTCAGTAGTGAGCTCAGATTCATTGTACTAGGGAATTTGTTTGCAGCTTGTATCATTTGATTTAGTCGGATGTTCAGAAGGTCGAGTGAGATTCTGAAGCTTGCTTCGATGGACTTGATCATTTGCTCGTAAGTTTCTTTCAGATCATCTTTGGTGGGCAAATGGGAAATCATCGATTGATTGAGGATTGTCCATTTGAGGGGTTCTTGGTGGAGATTGAGCTTGCAAGTTGTACAAAGCAAGATCAAGACCAAAATAATCGTCGCGATGAGGAGGATGGTATATCGGTTGGAGGAGCTTGGGTTTGGACATTTGGGATTGGTGACTCTACGATTTCATGTTTGACTCTGATTTGGCTTGAGTCCGGAATCGTAGAGTTGGTTATTCGAGGAACAGGTAAGGTTGATTTCTTGGTTCTTCGATTCTGAAATTTTGGGATTCTCGCAATCGAAACCGATTTAATGGGTTAAGAATCACTTCCATCCATTTAGGAAATTCATAGAATTGGCTAAACGAAGATGATGGCGGTGATTAACTCTAAAAAGCTTGTAAGGATAGTCAATACCTCGGGTTTGGCATTTGATGAGGAATGGTCTCAGAATCGCCATGAAGATGACTTCCACTGAAATCCGTGAGCCGAACGTGATTCACTGGATATTCTCAAGCTCTAGAACATGTGGTCCCATGATTTCGTAATTTGAGGTCGATGGTATGCCATCGCCGGGTAGAAATAAGAGAATATCCGATTGTAAAGATAACTTCTATATCCATCCTTGCCCTCATAAATGATTTGTAGGTCATCATCATCTTCTTCCTCTTCACTATCTCCATTTGAGGATTCCATTATCTCAATGGCCTCTGGAATGTTTGGCATTGGTTCATCTTCATCTTGAACAAGGACCTCTTCTTCAACTTATTGGGATATCAGAGGCTCCCCTCAATATAATCATTTTCTTGAGGTTTAGAAACTCCCCCTCACCGGTACATCTTTTTCTATGTTCGAAAGTCCTTTTCATTAGAACCTCTTCTTCATCAAGAAGCTTCTCCCCTCAAATTGGTGTATACTCAATCATGAGAATTTCGAGTTCTCCCCTCACCGGAGCATTTTCCTCTTCTGTTGTTGGGGCGCTTCTACTTTTGCAACATACTCTTGGCTTCCTTCTTCAAGATTTTCTCATTCTCAAGAATATACTTCTTGACCACCTTCTCTTTGCTTTCTTTGGTTTTAGTCACCACTTCGGACTCTCTTGAGTCTTTGTTTTGCCTCGTTGATCGCCCACTTTCCTCAAGCGAACCTTCCTCCATTTCGCCACACTGGCACTGCTTTCAGAGAAAAGCAGAGTCTCTGATCGAAGACATCTTTGTTGGTCTTTTGGACTTATGACCATCTTGTTCTTCTTTACGATTTGTGAAATGGTGGCTTGATCTTCTTCACTTCTTCTTCTTTATTACTACATCTTCCTTAGCCTCTTAGAGTCTCTATGTCGGGAGGACTCTGCAGGAATGTTAGTTGTTGATCCTCGAGGCTCTTCAACTTGTTGTCTTTCTCTCGCTTCCTTTTGCCCTTGCTTTTTACGGTAAGGGTAGAGGGTTCTCCTCGCTCCTGCTTCTCCTTCTTCTTCAACTTTTGACAACGAGATTCCTCCTTGAAAGCCCGCTTTCTTTTGTTCATCGAGATCTCCACTTGACTCTGTCATCATTCGAACGAACTTCGGCAGGTTCCTTTCCCGCTTTTGAACAAGCTGCTGCGTCTTTCTTCTGGTTTGGGTTGATGGCTTCTCCTTCATTATCCCCAATTTTGTCACCCAATCGCAGACATGTAATGATGCTAATGAACCTCCCATACAACATCTTTGGGGTGCTCTTTGATTTCTTCGAGCTTACGATCCACTTGCCAATCCATTCGAGCAATACAGTCCCATAGTTGAGTTAAGTTCCATATACTATAGCTGTCATGAGCTTAAGCTGAGCCTCATTTATCGAGTCACGACTGAGCTCTTGCAAAGAGATGCATTTCCCAATAATGTCAGCCAAAAATTCATACCTCTGAGGGAACTCCTTCTTTTTGTAGCCTTTCACAGAGGGGTTCTTCTTGTGATGCATCTTCTTAAGTCCCTCTTGAAATCTTATGCTATTTAGAAATGGATGCCCCACATTCTTGAAACCTAGGGCCAGATTGACGTCTTCTTCCCCTAGCTTTATTTCAACTCCTCTAACTCGTGTGGTGATGGTGTTGTTTTCAGACACTCCATTTTGTAGAACTCCTTCACCAATTTAGGATAGATGAGTGTATCGATCTTTGGCGCCTCTTGAGACCTACCTTCTTTAGTAAGGCTAAGATCTTGTGAAACTTTGGTGGAGCGGTTTTGAATTCGTCAAAACAGAGTTTGTAGCCCGAAATCACATTAGAAGCAGCCATTGATTCTTTAGTTGAGAAGAGAGATCTCACGAGCTTTTATGCGAGTTAGGGTTTTGCTTTGAGAGAGAGAGAGAGAATGAGAGATAATCTTTTGAACTTCAGATTTCAAAATCACGGTTCCAATTTGTACTTGTAGCTTCCCTCTTTTTTTTTGACTTAGTGGGACAGGTGTTGCATTTTGCTTGGCTCTACGATTTTGACTATTTAGGAATGTATTGATTTGCCCTTTGAGTCTTCAGTGCTGAGATGTCCTCAGGATGACTACGATCGTAGAGATAGTCTACTGATTATTGAGTCGGTTCTCCATTCGTAGAGTCTGTCCTACGATTGTCGAGTTTGTCCGACAGTTGTTGAGTCTGATCAGCATTCGTAGAAATCATGCAGTCTGTCGAGTCTGTCCGTGATCGTTGAGTCTGATCAGCATTTGTAGAGTCTGTCCTGCGATCGTCAAGTCTGTCCTACGATCGTCGAGTCTGTCCTACGATCGTCGAGTCTCTTGGTGTGTTTCAAGGGTTAGGTTTGTCCCTGAGGCACCTCTTGGAGAGATTGCTTTGTTATAAAGCTTGTCATCACAGGATTCACTTTGCTTATTGAAAGGGCTTTAGGTCATCGTCGAGTCTGCACTTATGAAAGTTGAGTCTTTGCTGCGATCGTTGAGGTAGTTGACTGTTCAGCTCTACGATTGTGATCTTTCCTTTATCATGTCTACGATTTTGAGTCGCACCTTTATATACCGCTATGGTTAGCACAATCTAGAGCATAGATTCAAGGTTGAAGATTTAGCGTACCTAACTCACTTATTAACTTGTTAAATCTGGATTCATCTAATGGTTTAGTAAAAACATCGAAGAAGTTGATTTTCGGTAGGGATATATTGTAAAGAAATAGTTCCATTTTGCACATGATCCCTAATGAAGTGATACCTTATCTCTATATGCTTGGTTCTACTGAATGCATAACAGATTATGAGTTATTACATATGCACTTGTATTATCATAGTGTATAGGTATAGACTTGAAATCAAACCCATAGTCGGCTAGGCGATTTCTCATCCAAAGGATCTAAGCTGGCAGACTTCCCAAGAAGAATGTATTCAACCTGCGCAGTTGAAGTGGACAATCGAGTTTTACTTTTTCTTTGAACCAAGACACAAATCTGTTCCCCTAATAATTGTGAGTGCCACCGGTACTCTTTCTATCTATTTTGCATCCCGTAAGGTCGAGATCTCTGTATCCTATTAGTTCAAAAGAGGATTCCTTGGGATACCACAACCCCAAGTAGGGTGTACCCTTAAGATACACGAAGATCCTCTTTACGTTAGATAAATGTGACTCTTTAGGGTTAGCTTTGAAATCTAGCACATATGCGTGTTGCAAACATTATATCCGGTCTCTTGGCGATTAGGTATAAAAGAGAACTATCACACCTCTCGTATTGAGTTATATCAATACATTTACCATTCTCATCTTTGTCAAGCTTGGTTGCGAGGAGCAATTGGTGTTTTCATGGAGAGAATTGATTCCATACCATACTTCTTTAGTAAGTCTTTGATGTATTTGGCTTGGTTGATGAATATTCCTTCATCATCATTTTACTTGCATCAAGCAAGAAATTTAGCTCACCCATCATGCTTATTTCAAACTTCTTTAGCATTAGCTTAGAGAATCTTTTACATAACTTTTCGTCGATGGAATCAAAAAATGATATCATTAACATATATTTGAACTAGTAAGACTTTGTCTTTATGCTTTCTAAGAAACAATGTGGTATCTACTCTACCTCTAGTGAACCCATTTTCTATTAAGAAGTTAGTCGTTGTTTCATACCATGCTACAGTGCTTGTTTAAGACCATATAAGACTTTATCTAATCTATAGACATAATTGGAAAGAGATGGATTGATGAAACACTGAGGTCATTCTACGTAGACTTCTTCTTGAAGCTCTCCATTTAGGAATGCACTCTTGACATCCATCCGAAAGACTTTGAACTTCATGTAAGCAAGAAAGGCAAGAAAGATTACGATGGCTTCTAATGCAGCAACAGTGCAAATGTCTCATCATATTCAATACCTTCTTCTCGAGAATAGCCCTTTGGTACTAATCTTGCCTTGTTTCTAGTAATGACCCCTGTCTTCATCCATTTTGTTCTCAAGACCCACTTGGTTCCTGGCATGAGGGATGACTCTTTGGTCTTGGTACCAATCTCCAAACTTTACTTCGTTCAAATTGGTTGAGTTCTTCCCGCACGCTTCTATCCAACCAGAGTCTTCCATAGCATCTTCTATCTTCTTTGGCTCTATCTGTGACAGGAAGCTTAGATAAAAACATTCATTCTGAGTAGCAGCTCTTGTTTTAACTCTTGCACCTGGATCTCCAATGATTAGATCCTGAGTGTGATCTCTTGACCATCTGTTCCCGGTTGGGACATCTGTCCCGATGCCTTCCTGTCTTAGGTCTTCAAGGTCTATTTCTTCTTCTTGGAGTGGAGGCTCGCTGTCTTGGATGGATCTCTCTACGATTTCATTATCATGCTCTACGACTTCACTATCTGGCACTACGATCGTAGTGTTGAGCTCGACAATTTCATTCGTAGTGTCTGCACTATCGGTCGTAGTGTCTTGAGGCACTGCTTTGTCTAAGTCAGTTTCATCAAATATGATGTGTATTGAGACTTCGACATTCAGTGTCTTCTTGTTAAACATCCTGTAAGCTTTGATGTCAGTGGCATATCCAAGAAAAATCCCTTCATCCACTTGAATGGAATTTTGTCGACATCGCTTTCTATTGTTGAGAATATAGCATGCATGACTAAAGACACGGAAATAGGCGACACTGGCTTCCTTCCTTTCCACATTCGTAGGGTGTGTCTTCGATCGTAGAGTGAATTAATGATTTGTTACGTGTAGTAGCATGCGTTGATGTCTTTCTACCCGTAAGTATTCCAGCCGAGATGAGTTCTTCTTAGTAGAGAGTCCTTCCAAATTCTATCGAGGTTCTGTTCTTTCTTTCAAGAACTCCATTTTGTTGAGGAGTTCGTGGGTCGGAGAAGTTATGGTGATGCCATTGTCTGAAAGCGAGAACTTGTCTATTTACGAGAAATCGAATTCTCTTCCATGATCACTCCTTATGCCTTGATTTTCTCTCTCCTTTCTCATTCATCACCAAATCTGAACATCTTGATTAATTTGGAGCTCGTTTCATCCTTTGAAGTTAAGAAGAATACCCATTGTGAATATGGTGTAGTCGTCGATTACAACCGAGAGTATCTTTTTCCTCCAAGATCGTTGTTGGGATTGGCCCAAAGAGATCCATGGAGCAACCGCAGGGCTTGTCGATGGAGTCGCGCTTGCTCTTGAATAAGCTTCATGTTTGCTTTCAAGTCGGCGTGCGTTCGTACGGCCTTTCCTTCACAAAGTTGAACTTGGGTAGGCCACCTACGAGATCTTTTGATGCCAGTTTGGACATGCTTTTGAAGTTTAAGTGAGACAGCCTTCTAGCCATAGCCAGCTAATTTCCTCGGATGCTTTTGCCAGAAAATATATTGTTTCATCAGAGCTTAGTTGACCAAGGTCTATAGTATAAACATTTCCTTCTCTTGTTCCGGTTAGCTTTATGGCAGATGTCTTCAGATCTCTGACTTGACATTGATTGTTGAAAAATGTTACTTGATGACCCTTGTCATGAGTTGGGCGATGCTTAGAAGGTTGTGTTGAAGTCCTTCCACATAAAGCTACTTTCTTTGAAAGATATTGCACCATTGCCAAAGTGAGCCATTTCCTCTTGTTTTGCTGCGGCCGTTATCTCCAAAGATGACCGAGGGACCCTCCTTTCTACATAGTTAGATAAGCAGAGCTTTGTTCCCTGTCATATGCCTTGAGCATCCACTATATAGATACCATGTTGAGGTCGTGGAGCTCTTTTCCTGTCAAAACATTTTAACCTTCATTTTGGTACCCATATTTGCATGGGTCCTTCTGTGTTAGTGCCTTTGGGAACCCAAACTTGTCTAGTCTTGGGTCTCACATGCATGGAGTTATAATAACACTTTGTAGCTTTATGACCATACTTATCACATATGACACATCTATTATGATGCATGCCTGTGTGTGTGTGATTCATCCTCCACTTGGACTTGTGTGGTTCCTTAGTTAGCCTTCTGTTGAACTGATTCTCTTTCTTCCACGTGTCCTTAGGTTTCATAAATAGTGATGAGTGAGCCTTACCTCTCTTGTGCCTTCCCAAAGAGATTCGTGAGTTAGTTTTGCTTGACTCTATGATTCTTCGAGGTTGGTAGGTAGAGGTTGGATTCTCTTCTCCTTTATGAAACCCGCACCAGCGATGTGATCCTTTACTTCTCTGAGTATAACTAGAATCGAGAGAACAAGGGTGAGTTTGGTTCTTCCAATTGTGAGATTTAACAAAAGCAATGCCTCTACTAAAGCTCGAGACATTACGAGCTAGTTTCCATTATCTTGTCCACACTTAGCTCGAGATGGATTCCCCAAAGCCTAAGCTTGTTTCATCAAATGTGCTTCTCCGATTAGAGAAGCGAGTGATCCATGGACGATGAAGATTTATTCCATGCGAGATAGTCTTCTCTAGATCCTTAATTTTAGAGGTTAGCTTAGACTCTCTTTTTGTGCGTGATGTGTGTTTGTCGCTTTAAAGTTTCATTCTCAAACTTTCAGCTTGGAGAGAAGATCGATTACTTAAAAGGTACATTTCAAGCTCTTCTTGAACTTTCTTCTTCTCCTCTCAAGAAGTGAATGATCAAACAACACTTCTGAACCACTTCAATGTATTGATGTAGATCATTGGTTATGCCACGCAAAGGTCGTTCTTAAGTCATTCATATCTACATCGTGAGTTGAAATCAAATACATCATCGAGATTTACATTGTGAATGTTGAGGCTTTGTTTGTCCTTTGCATGTTTGGCCATTAAGCACAGATTGCCATTTGTGGTTCTTCTTCATCTCCAGTCGACATTTGAATCATTATCCTAATCACTCCACGATCCTCCAAATACCGTGCCCTTTGTCTCTTTTATGAGGACTCTTGTTTCCTTTGTATTCCTTGTTTCCATGCCGCTTTCTTCTTTAGTTCTTCTCTTAGGGGTTTGTTGCGGCTTGGCAATGAAATGCCCAGCTTCTTTGCAGGTTAAAGCATAGATCATTTATTTGCTCCTCGCTATTGAAGTCTTGACCTTCTTTTGCTTACGGCTTTGCTTGACGCATGAACCTTCTTAGTTTTCTTACCATCATGGCAAGATCGTCATCAACGCCTTCATCATCGCCGATTCAATCTCAAATGATGACTTTTGATACACTTTCGCCGCTTTGAGAGCAACAACACCCTTTCCTTCCTTCTTCCTTCCGAAAGGGTTTCAAAGACGTTGGGTCGGCTCCAACTCGTATGTCGAGATTTCCATACGCTTGTTGAACTATCATCTCGTTAAAATTCTTTGACTCTCTTATTGCGATGGGTCTTGGCATCCCACTTTGCTTTCGGTAGGGCTCTCATGAACTTTATGGTCTTGAGCGCGTCATGTTGAATCTTTCATAAGTGGCGCTTACATTTTCGCCAAGCACATGAAAGCAAACATCTCGTCATCACGTGTTAGAAGAAATCTTTTTGTTTCTCTAACTTCTTCGCCCTTCGTGCATGATCAACAATGCTTCCCGCACTTCCTTGGTTTGTCTTGCGCTTTACAACATTGTCAAACGAGATCGTCCTCCAAGGATTGGAAACAGGATGTTCTTAGCCTTTTGTCAAGTTGACGGCTTTCTTCTGCTGTGTCATCCATTCTTCTTTCAATTTGATTTGTACTTTGTTTGGCTCACAATGGTTGGTGCAAGCTTTGTTGGTATATAGGGCCCATTAAGAATGTCCTCAAATAGATCTTCATCTATCGAGTCCATATAAGCTTGCATTCTAACTTTCCAGCTTAGCAAATTTATCCTTGTTGCGATATCGTGGCTTCACGCCTCCTGGCCCTGGATTCGCTTGGCACGAAGTGCCATTTGGATCTACTTAAAACGTGTAAGTCAGAAAATAGAACCCGCTTTCGATACCAATTGTTAGTTCTTAGTAGCAAGTTATCTGAAGGGGGTTGAATAGATATTTGAAAATCTTTTCTATTTTAAACTTGTTTTAGATAGTGATTAAAATTTAGCGGAATTAGTATTTGTTTTAATCTTCTTAACCAAGCAATGGAGTTATGAAGCGAGTAAAGCGCTTATAGCAAATATAGCGATTATAAGCGGATATAACAGATTATAACAGATATATATGACATGACATAGTTGTTTTAAGTGGTTCGTAGCACTCAAAGCTCCTAGTCCACTCTTCTACTCAACGAGTAGGATATCCACTAAGAATGTCTTTTACAATCTTCCTAATCACACAGATTCCTTCTGACCAAAGTGATCTAGGAACTTCTCTAGTTCACTCTTGAACTCTTTAAGTCCAAAGCAGACTTGGCTTTCTTTATAGTTCACTATTTAACTCTTCAAGTCCAAGCAGACTTGGTACTCTTCTTCACTGATTGATGGTTGTTGTTGTTGCGTTACAAGATTGCTACTCGGTTCTTTGTGTAAGCTTGGTTCGTTAAGAACTGAGTAGCTGAGCAAGCTTTTCAATATCTCAGATCGTAGAGTTAAGCCTTAGAGAATTCTTCACGTTGAATGTTTGATTGCTTGCTTAGTTTTCTCTCTCATCTGTCTGATCTGTATATATGTGATGTTGAAAACTATCCGTTGGATCCATCCGTTGTGGCATTAAATGCTTCTGAACTTTCTGTGCTGCGATGGAGACATTTATGCATATCTCTGAATTCTCGCATTACGCTCACCGACACTCGCAGTCGCTTTCTCACCTACCACACGAAAAGGTGTTTTGTCCCTCTTATCCATAGTATTATCCTTAGCTTCTTCAATACGCTTTGTTGTTGCATACTAAGGATATTTCATATATTCTGGGACTGATGAACACCGCGATGATCTCGGGATCCATTCCTCGTATGTTGAATTAACAGCTCATGAGGTTTGACGTTTTCTAACATGAGACATATGATGCTCTACGATTGGATCGTGATGTTTTACGGTTAAGATCGTAGTGGCTTTGACTTGCATATTACGATGCTATCAGTCGAGAACACTACGATTTCTCTTAAACTTTCATGCCCTACGATCTTCTCATGCTCTTGTTGTTGACTCTACGTTCCCGAGAGCACACTACGATCGTTGACTTATAAACTTCACGTTTCCTTCAGCACACTACGATCGTGGAGTTAGCTTGCTGAACGTTGGGACCACTCTACGATTTCCGAAGAGCCCCCTTTTAAGGCAGGCACACTACGATCTTCAGACTCTACGTTTTCTACCTTGACTTCTGCAATGTTGATCAAATTGATGCACTACGATTTCTTCAAGACTAATCTATTACATCTCAAGATCAACCTAACAGCTTTTGATCTTTCATCTATACATTCTGAAACGTAATGATACACGTTTAAAGCTTAGATCAACCTAACAATTTTGATCTATCACTAAGTCCTTGTACATATATTCTTTAAAGGACCTTACAAATAATCATGAACACATGCATTAAAACATCAAATCATAATATGCATTCTCCCAACAAAACTGAATATAAGAGTAGGGAAGTAGCAGAATACTTTTCTATAGGTTCTCTTGTAATTCTCTCTCTAGAGTTTCAGTGAATTCGTAATAAATAATGAAGGAATGAGCTTATTTATAGAAGAATGGATTGCGTAATAACTAATCCATGAACGGTCCAGATTGATTTACTTTTATACGGACGATCCAGATTGGTTTACTATTAAAACTTAAAACAACGATCCATACTGATTTACTATTAAAACTTTAAACCAACGATCCATATTGATTTACTATTATAACTTCCACCAGCGGTCCATATTGATTAATTTACTATTATATCTTCAACCAACGGTCTAAAAAATTAGCACATCTCCTTATGGAATAATATTGTACAAAAAAATTATTTGGACCGAAAAGAAATATATCTTACGGGTGAATAGTACTCCGTGAATAGTAACTCATGAATAGTAACTCGTGAATAGTAACTCGTGAATATTACTCTGACACGAAAAATGTCCCGAATACCCAATTGAACAATATATCCTCCAGACATCAATTATAATAACACAAATAAGTCCAACACAATGGAACTATAAAATTCATCTTTAATCAACACGAACTTATTCATTATTAATATTATAATTCACAATATTTAACAATCAGGTCGTTCCCAGGAAAGAGGGGGCTTTCCGATAAGGATTTCTCCTTATCGACGCTGATTAGGTGACCAAACCTCTCCTCGACAGTAACTTCTGACATTGTGATATTGCGAATAATAATATGAATAACTTCATTGTCTCAATTATTGATTTAATAATATATCATATAATGCGGATGATCTTTGTAACAATAATTGAATCAATAATATGAGAGATATGATCGCAATTCTTTATCGAGCAATAATTGAGTATAACTGAGTGACTTTTCACGTCAAGATCAATAATCAATACCGTGTCTTCTCTCACAAGAACGCCACGCGTATTCTTGTACTTTTACTACCGATAATTCAACGGTTTTAATTCAGTAACACCTCCGTAGTTATTTTCATAAAATATTTTTTTGTCGTTTTCAATCCGACAATAATTCATTTAATGGGTCCACCAATGATTGTCTTGGTTGTCTTTAATATTCCTGTTAAAATGAATATTCCCCACCAATCGAATATTATATAACAACTTCATTGACTTTGCAAAATTTATAAATATTACCTACAACTATAACATTATATCAAATCAATACCATAATATTCAAAAATATAATTCGAGAAAATTATTCTTTATTCATAAAAAAGTTGGGGTCTTACATACTCCACTACTATATAATGTAGAAATTGAGATTATTGAGAGAAAGATAGTAAGTAATTAGATATATCAAACACGATATACTAAATTTTAAAATTATTATGACTCATAAAATTTAAAATCAAGTAAATAAATACTATATATATATATACAGGGAAGTTCATGAGCAGAACTCTTAAGTAATAGAAAATTCTTAAATAACAGACCTATTTAATAAGTTAACCTTCCGCGTCTTTTAAAAAACTCAAATCTGAATCGCGTCTCTCCTCTCTCCAAATAATAAGCCTAGCTGCGATTCTCCCCAAATTCGAAGAAGCAAACCTAGCTGCGATTAAGAAGCTAACCTAGCTGCGATTCTCTCATCTCTCGAAATCGGAGAACCCTAGCTGCAATTCTCCCCAAATTCGAAGAATTCGCGAACTCAGACCCGTGTCTGCGATTCCCCTGACCACAAACCTGCATTCTCTCTTCTCTCAAGCCGGGGCCTTGACGAGAGCCAAATCCCTAGCTTTTCTATTGTCGCTTCTCTCCAAATCAGGTATGTGTAGTACAGTTCCTCACCATGGTCATTTATAATCTGATTATCCTCTGTTTTCTTGTTCCTTTGGTTGTGGCAAGTGATACCCAGACCACAATTTTGTTTGTTTTCTCTATGATGGTTGTTTTCCTTCTATTTCTTGTTGTTCATGTTTACATCAGTGCATTGTGGCACTTGGCTACGATTGTTTCTGTTCTTGAGTCTGTTTATGGTTTTGTAGCAATGAAGAAGAGATTAGAATGAAATTAGAATCTTTGCATGTAAAGGAAGCATTGTTTTCGGTGAAGCTGCATTCTATCTCTTCATTATCTAAAACCGTCATTTAAAAATGAACAACAAGAAATGTAAGAAAACAACAATCATAGAGAAAAACAAACAAAATTGTGGTCCGGGTATCACTCTACCAAAGGAACAAAAAACAGAGGATAATCATATTATAAATGACCATGGTGAGGAACTGTACTACACATACCTGATTTGGAGAGAAGCGACAATAGAAAAGCTAGGGATTTGGCTCTGTTCGCGTCCAGTTTGGAAGAGAGAACACATAAGCTAGGGTTGTGGGAATCGCAGACACGGATCTGAGTTCGCGAATTCTTCGAATTTGGGGAGAATCGCAGCTAGGGTTCTCCGATTTCGAGAGGAGAGAATCGCAGCTAGGTTAGCTTCTTAATCGCAACTAGGTTTGCTTCTTCGAATTTGGGGAAAATCGCAGCTAGACTTATTATTTGGAGCTGCTTCGAATTTGGGGAGAATCGCAGCTAGGCTTATTATTTGGAGAGAGGAGAGACGCAATTCAGATTTGAGTTTTTTAAAAGACACGGAAGATTAGCTTCTTAAATAGGTCTGTTATTTAAGAATTTTCTGTTACTTAAGAGTTCTGCTCATAAACTTTTCTATATATATATATATATATATATATATATATATATATATATATAATAGCATGCAAAAGTTGTTAATTTTGAGAAAGAGAAGGAGAGTGTGGAAGTACTTTTCCGGTAGGTATGTTTTTTGTTCCCTCTTTCATAATCATTGGTTTCTGTACCTTGCCATGCGTTCCTCAATGTTTCAAAATTCAACTAACTAAACTTAAAACTAATTTTATCATGAGAAACTAAACCAACCCACCAATAAAGTTTCTAATTACGTTGAGATAATTAAACAATACTAGTATTTTATACAAGAGTAATAATATGGACAATAAGGTTAATCATTTTGATTAATTAATTCATTTGTAAACACATACATACATACATACATATATATATATATATATATATATATATGGCTTTACTTCAAAAAGATGATATGTGAACTTTTAAATTTCAAAATAAATGTAAATTATTTATCTTTTTTGGAAAGGAAAAATTTATATATATAGTAATACTTGTGTTGCACAAAAGAGTTCCATTAAAAAAAAAAAAAAATCCTTTTTCAATCAATTTGTGAAAGTTTAATACAATTAAAAATGACTTGGATTTATTTGTTTAAGATGCACTTATTGATTTGATAACACCATTAATTACCGCAACTGATTTTGTTTATTAATTAAGAATGTTATTCGTATGGGTAGGGCCAAAGTTACTTTTGATAATACTATATGTTAGTCTGAAATGTAGTGTTTCATCATATAGTACGTAGTACATCACAATGAATTTTATATGAATGATTAAAATTATAATTTCATGCTTCTTCATCCATGCATCTCTATAAATATAACTAACAATTTTGTTTTGTTGTATTTATATTAAGAGAGAGTTGTGTACCAATAATTAGTTGATGGATTATGAAAATAGTTAATTGATAAGATTATGAAAAAATTTGAATAATTAATGAGATATGGGGGAAAACAAAATACTTGAGAAGCATATTAAGCGATGGTATTGAGGGAGAGAGTGTATATTTTCATTGATACTCAATTCATTACGATAATAAACTTATATAATAACTACGCACCCATTGACTAACAATACTACGGTACGCTCAATAACTAATTTTAGGAATAACTAATTACTGTCCTCTACATTCCAATTATATGTATATTATTGTCATATAAGTATCTCCATCGACTCAAACTTAGGATTATATAGATAGTGCACAAAAATATATGTATATTATTGTCATATAATTATCTTCGTTGACTCAAACTTAAGATTATATAGATAGTTCACAAAAATATAAGTCAGAAAGCGAAAGCATATGATAAAAGGATTTTGTGCCTGATTGTACATCTAATTAAACCTGTAAACAAATACAAAGCCATTGAAAAAATTGTGTTTCAACAATTAGTAGATAAGATTATGAAAAAAATTGAACCACCCCAGAAATATCTTTGACTTAATTTAATAGTTTATTGCTCGAATCATGCATCTTCTAAAAATAAAGTTTATTTTTAGTAGGAATGTTAATTAATTATTTTTAGAAGGGTCCTAGCTATTTTTATTAGTAATATTTAATAATAATAATAATAATAATAATAATAATAGTTCCAAACATATATCTGCTAATACATCTGAATTTAACATAGTCCAAGAAGCAATTTGCACTCTCGGATCAGCCCCTTGTTCCATATGTAAATGATGTTTCGTATTGAGCTCTATAAATCCAAATACCCCACAAACATCAAATTCAAATAAAGCTTCTGATTAAATTAGATAACGCTACCTCCTAAACATGCCCGAACTTTGAAGTGTTTTGCAGTACTCAGAAATGATTGAAGAGTTCTTCACTAGCTCCCATATCTTGGCAGAATTCTTAAGCCAATCACGTTCAGAAACAGTTCTTGAAAAGGACGGGCTATCCATGGATAAAATCTGGAGTGCAAAAGGAAGTACGGAAATGTCGAGTAATTTCATGATTTAGATAGATGAAACAAGACCAACACTAACAAGAACAGGTTATATCCAAGGGAGTCCTATATAAACCTTATTGTTAAAAAGAATGGTAAAACTCTCATTTCCAGACTAAGGTAGTAATGTATTATAAGATATGTTTATATATATAATTATCTGTATATATAGAGATAAATATATGAGATGTGTATTTATCTATCTATCTATATATATGTATATGTATATTTATAGAGAGAGAAGGGGGGGAACCTGATCTCGTATTTTCCATAACATTGTAGCATAACTATCATAAAGTGCCGTTGGGGAATCATCTTTTCTCAGATAAGGGAGTAAAAATAATTTCAGTAGTGCAGAATCTGAATCATCAATCCGGCTCATAGAAGATGCAGAAGAATTGTTGTGACGTTTCCCAGCAAATCGTTTTTTTGATTTAACAAAAGAAGAGGAACTAAAATATTGAGAAAGCCCCTTCTTTAGTGTCGCCATATTATGAGGAGCAAGATCTTGATCATGCAGTCTATGGAGAAAGAGGGGGAGAGACAATAAAGATAAGCAGCTGTACTCATAACAAAAGACGAACTAAAGAGGATGTCATCTAGAATTAGACTAGAAGAAGAGAATTTTTACACATAATATTGATTTAGTGATATCGCAAAGGATCACATGGTGACGAACAGTTCAAAACAAACTCTAAATATTTGGGATAATTTTCAGCTAATACAAATGCAAGTTGGCAACAGTATTACAACAGTCATGTTGATTTTAGATACTCACTTCGCATGCACAAAAACTGGAGTAGCCACATACTCTTCTCCACCCTCCTGAATTTTATCTTTGCTCTCTTTATCAGAAGAGCCCAAATTTGAGCTCTGTGGGTGGGAAAGGGTTAGGGAAGAAGGGTCAGGTATGCCGTGTTTTAACAAGTCTACCTGCAAATGACCATGGAGAACATACCATAAACTAAGAAAAAGCAAGGTTAAAAAAGTACGCATGATATAAATACAGATCTTGACTACAACAATTTCTTAAATTCTAAAGTGATAGGGAATCTGAAAAGAAACCGAGCTCGCCAAACATTAAGGAATTTATTCACCAGATGTCAGGTTACATTAATTATTAACCCACCTAAAAACTAGGGTAATAGTAGTAATTAAGAAATATCTTTTTGAAAATGGATTTAAGAACATGAAACGAACAGAAACAATGTAAAAAACGAAACCGTCACTTTTCATGTCACCTGCAGAATAGGGGAAAATTAGGCAAGTGACTAACTAGTTTACTTAACTGATCAGGCCAATAAGAGATAATAAAAACCTAAAGGAGAATTATCTACGTGAACCCCAAGGCCTAGCTCAAGTGGTAGTGAGCTTGATAAGTGCTTCTAGTAAGTACTTGTCATAGGTTCAAAACTCTGTTGGAGTACGGGAGCCAGTGCAAACCCTAAGGGTAGTGGCTGTGGGTGCCACCACAAAAAAAGTAAGATGAAAGAGATTTATCTACATGATATCCAATCTTTATCGTACGAGTTGTAATTTGCTCATGATAGAATTGAAAAAGTAAGCTTTGAAACCAATAAAATGGTAATTTCTAGAATATTAAGATTATCCTTTTCCTTCACATAAAAAGCAGTTGAAACGGAGAATGAATCACAAGCTGCTGCATAGGATAGGTTTCTACTTATCATGCTCAAGAATTTTGGGTCTGTTGAAAGGCCCATATGTTAATGACGTCTGACCAAGAAGAGAGGGGGAGAGAGAGACAAAAAGGAAGAGGCAGGGATTTAAGCTTTATTAACCCCTTATATATGTATGAAAATTAGGTTCAACAAAAAAAAGAATTGTGCAGTTGTATAATAATATGTAACCCAAGGAAGAAACAGGGGTGGGCAGTTGAGGAATCAGCGTAACAGGAGATTTTACATAGTTTCAAATATTTTAACATGAAACTCAAAAGGGCAGCACATCATAATGACATGAGGAGCATCTTCGCATGGTGTTGGGGATTTTGCAGAAAGAGAAATTGTATGCTAAATTCTCTGAATGCTAGTTTTGGTTGGAGCAGGGTGTTATTTCTCCATTAAGGTGGATCTTTCTATCACTAAATGGCCAAGACCTACTATAGTGAACCATCTTTCACAAAAACAAGAATCTTCAGATCTTGATTCTCCAGTTCTTAACGAACAAATAAAATTAAGTAATGAGAATAAAGGACTACCGTTGACATTAAATTCCACATGTTCATATCGTGAAATCCCTCTGATACCACCAGTACTATGTGACAAATGGATGCGAGGAAAACGCCAAGCTAGAAGGGTTCCTTGCAGCACCCAGGACAGAAATTCAATAAGACTGTTCTAGCACGGCAGCAAGAAATTCAATAAAATAATTTCGCTTAGGAGCAATGAAATGCATTTGGACATTACCTGTATACCCATCAATTCATGAGCTAACTCAGCAGATAGAGATTCACCACTTAAAATAGATATTGTGGATGAGCCATCAGGTCTAATCATCTCAGCGAGTACGGAAGGACTAAAAACAGGCTGCATATGAGAAAGCAATGGGTCACCAGATTCTTTGAAGCTGAAGAAACTGAAAACAACATGAGAAGACTATCTGGGGCTTCAATCTAACATGACAGGACTACGCTACTGGTCCTACTCAAAATGAAAGCTGGTGTGCTTTCATCTATTGCAATCATTTTATCTAATGGATTATCCAGTACACTACTATTTAATGGGGGACAGGGTTTTTTTTTTGGGACAAAGGATATATCACACAAAAGTCAATTAATTCTTAAAACAATAGAGTACTTCCCTGTTTATAATACTCCTAAGCAACTTTCCTAATCTAAATTGGATTCTAATAAGATAAGTACCAAAACTACAAACAAAGTAAATAATTAAATACCATTTCTAGATTTTTATTTATTTATTTCCATGAGCTTCCAGATCTTCCTATATTCATCCAACCAAGTCTCGCTGGCTCACCCTGCATCACTATTCCTCCCTGATATTGTTTCTTAAACTTAAATGAACATGTATTTTTTTTAAATTCTTTACTTTTATTAGCACTCATCATAAATTTGTTTTCCAAACATAATTTAGCAACATCACCACATCAATACTCATCATAATCATCGGAATTTAATAATAAAGAATAACCATTTAGTAAAAATGCAGGTATACAACATAATCACATACCAAATATCTCTGACCCCAGTCACCCCACCCCCAAAATAATGATAACAGAGATAGTAAATGAAAAAAATGATTAGTGATAGGAGACCTGGGTATCAAGAAGTATGATTCGTTCATTGGAAATTCTGGGTTCAATGCCAACAGTACAATGCCTTGCAGATGCCTTGGTTTCTTCTGACTCTATTGCAAACGAAGGCAGCATCCCTGCAATGCGTCACTACTGTGAATAATTCCACAAGAAGCAAATACATGACTAGTCTATCTTTACTTGTCATTCTATTAGTCTTTCCCAAGCACTAAGTAAAAATCCATAACCGACTGCAATCTTTTTGCATAGCATTAAGCATGCGTGTGCATTTTAGGTGAAGTAGAGGAACATATAAGAGCTTTGAGTTATTATAGATACCTGGAGAACTTCCATCAAAGCCATAAATCTCATTCAAGATAGTCGACTTGCCTACCCCTGGTGGACCAATCACCCCAACCACCATAAAATCAGTATTATCTGTCAGAAACTGTAAAACCAACAATAAATTCTCAAGTTTAGACACATCAAATAAATTCTCAAATTTACACACCCTGCTAATTGTGAAGAAACAGAGAATCTAATACTATTGATGCTACACAGAGGAGCTTTCTACTCTCAAATTATATGGATTCAATAGTCATGGAAAATGCTATGCCAATGCTACGCCAACAGCCATAGAAAACACAATACGTATGTTTGGAGACTATAAGGCGGAGCGTTTAGACATTTTGCCTTGGGATATAGCTATAATAATTGTATAATGATAGCATTCCCAATTGTAGAAAGACTAATTCAATAAAATATATTGCAAGCAGCAGAAAATTGTTAAATACTCCTTTCCGTCCTCAAAAACATGTTCAAAAGTACACTAGCATTTTGGCCTCAATAGGATGTCTAAAATTACACGAACGAAATGTAAAATAGGTTATAAATACTAATTTACCACAAAGTACACATATACAAAGACTACTCCCTAGTTACTTTTTGAATTTGTGTGGGGACATACAAAATGTATAATTGGAACAAATTTTTTATAGTCTCTCCTTAATTTCCAACATTAATTTGTGATCCCGTTGAGGTAGTATGTCTTTCTATTATGAATAAAGAAAGTGAGTTGTGCATTATTACACAAATGGAAAGACTCAAGGCATAGCTAGGTTTTATAGGCCATAGAGTGAATAGTTGAGAGTGTGTGTATGACAATTCTAAATAAAATTGACTCGCATTCCACCAAAGTTTGTGTTTTTTCTTTGTATTGTTTTGCCAATATTATTAGCAGGTAACTATTAACAAAAATGATTACATTCATATACATACGGCATACCCAAAAATATAAAAACAAGGAAGAAAATAGATATACATACAGGAAGAAAGCGGTCCGAGTGGAAATCCCAGGAGGAATCGGAGATTAGATTGAGAGAACCGATGGAGGGAATGCGAGACCGAATAGATACGGAGGAGTCGTCTTCGCCGCCAGCACCGGCGCCGCCGCGACTAAATTTTCCGGCGGAAGAAGTGACGAGAGCTGGCTTAGTTAATAGGATTTTGGGAGCAGATGATGATGGTGGATTCGAAGAAGAGGAACTCCCACCGCCTCCGCCGCTTGCTGCCATGGTTTTCACGTTTGCTTTGAGGCCTTTTGGGTCTCCTCGGAGTCCAACTTGTAACCAGAGTTTGGTTTATATTTTAATTTATTTCGATTATAATTCTTTTTTAATCTATTTTATTATATAAAAGCACTAAAAATAATTGATCTTGAAATTAATTCTCTTCATCTCTCTTATATCTAAACTCATTTTCTCTCTCTCATTTTTTTATTTCTAAAATTTTTCTGGATTTCCTTATTTGTATTTTATAAAATTTATATTTTAAAATTATAAATTTGAACTTTAGTTTTATAAAAGAAAAAAATTGTAAAGTAGCTATAAAGTAAAAAAAAAAGATTTATTACAACTTATTTTAAAATAATTTATAATTTAATTTTCTAACTTATTTTAAGAATTTTAACTAATAAGTTGGAGCGTTTTTTGTGTTATATAATTTTTATAAAACAATTTATTACAAAAATTAATGTTCAATAAAAATAAAAGAGGTAAGATAGTGTATATTAAAATTAACATTCGTCAATTAATTAATTTATAATATTAAATAATATAATTGTTTAAAACATATAAATAATCCGACATTTTTTTATTAATTGATGAACATGTGAATTTTTCAATAAATTTTTAATGATTAAAAATATTTTAAACTTTTGACGTTAAAAATAATTGTAGTGAATCTAATTTTTAGTATAAGTAATCTTAATAACTTAATTATCTAATTAACATATTTTAATTATGTTTGTTTGGAATATTAATATTAATCTCAAGTGTTTTGTTTATTTTAAATTTAGACTTGTGATTATATTAATCTATGAATTATAAAATAACTTAATAGTGTCGAAATTATTATAATCTCGAAATTATAATCATAAGATTAATCTAATTGGGATTATAATAATTATAGTCGTGAGATTATTAAGATATTTTATATTCTCTAAATTAACAATATCAAGTTTAAATTTAAAATAAATAAGACATTTAAAATTAATAACAAACTTTATCATAACAAACTTGTGTGTATTGACTACTATAATATTTATTTCTCTATTCGTATATAAATTGCAATAATTGATATGATAAAAGTAAATGAGTGCACATCGAAATAGAAGAAGAGACATTATTTTTTTTTTTTAAATCCTTTGTGAGATTGTAATAAAACCAATGCCCTTCATTTCTCAATCTCTCTTGTTCTATAACACATTGTATAAAATTATAGTATAATAATAGAATCTTCTCCGACCATGTTTGTTTATAAAAATTTCATTTGTGAATTAAATTATTTGTCTTAATTTTTTAACGATTAGTGTGACGCCTTTAAAATTAGGTATCGTCGTCACCATCTCGTCTTGAGTACATACTTCGTAGTACGTAAATTCAAATATAACTTACTAACCTAACTGTTGTGTATGCAATCTGACATAAACTGTGAGTTTGAATACAAATATTGTCTACTAGATATTATCTGAAACTCAAAATGAGTCCTCATTACAACTATTATCACACTATTTCACGAATAGTGAGGACTACTAATCTTATCCTCTGGACCATTACTCCGTTCCCAGGCTGTCTCCAATTTATGTTCTCATTTCACAAGAGAAACGCAGTGAAAAAGAAAAAGGTGAGCTCATTAGCCAAAGAAGAAATATTATGACTAAGATAATGCGAATAAATTATCATTAGCCTTCAACATGTTAAACCGATAAAATACAATGATAAACAACGGTTTAAGCTGCGGTGGAATAAGCGATCCATTAAAAAGAGTCAAGTAGAGAATAAAGTCTACTATCTTTTTAGGTTTTAAAAGGTTTTCATTAATTTTTATCATTTGAGACTCGACAATAAATAAACCACCACATCTAATCATCCACCATACCACGGTCGAGGATTTTCATCAAATTATCAATGGTCATGACTATCTTAATCATCACCCACGGTCATAATCATACCAAAAACTATCCATCATTTGCATTACAGAGCCAACGAGGACTTTTATCACATCATTTATATCAAGTCGTGATTATACTTAGAATGATCCACAGTCATAATCATACTAAGTTCATCTATGCTGCGTAAGCCAAAGATAACATAATATAACATGAGGATGATGACAATGACATAATAATTCAATAAAACAAGTTCAAGAATTATTTAATCCATGAATTATTAACGTCCAAATTGTCAACATGATAATCTTTGTTTACGTAGAAGTAAAATTCAAGAATGATCGGAAGAATATTTCCATGAAAGATCTTTAGATGAAACGCAAATATCGAGGATATTCTACTAATTTCATGGAGTATAGAAGTCAAAGTTTTAACCAACCTGGGTATAATAAAGAATGGAATAACAAAAGAAATCACCACGCATGCGGTGCTTGGCATGAGCGAGTTATTCAGCCAGAATAATAATAACGGAACCGGTCGGGTGAAATTCACACCGCGGGGATGTTCCAACAGAATAATAAAGATGGAACCGGATCCGATGTAAAAACACATATAGGATATTCAACGGAATGATAAAGAGCGGAACCGGTCGGTGTAAAACACATGAGACGGGATATTTCAACGAGAATGATAAAAATTTTAACCAGTCCGGTGTAAAACACATGAGATGGGATGTTCCAACGAATAATAATAAAAAGCGGAACCGAATCCTGTAAAACACACGAGAACATGATGTTCCAACAGAATAATAGAAGAATGTCACCAAGTATAGGGGATTAAGCGTATCTGAGTTATTCCAATGAGAATAAATAAGAATGGAATAACATAAAGATTTCACAAGTATAGGGTATCTGCATATACTCGGAGTTATGTATAGGGTATACCACTTTTACGAGAGTTATTCAGCGAGAATAATAGTGAATGGAATAATGAAGTTCTCTTCGAAGAAAGAATAACACCCTTACTACGGTACAACAAATAATACCCTTCACCGTAAAAAGCTGAATATAGAAGTAGTGAAGTAGCGAGAATACTCTTCTTCTTTCTACATAATTTTCTCTCTGTAAACTTCTCTCTATAATTTCTCTATAGAGTTTCAATGAATTAAGTATGAAAATAATGAAGGAATGAGCTTATTTATAGGAAAATGGAATGCATAAGTAACTAATCCATGAGCGGTCCGTATTGATTTACTTTAATCGATCATCCATATTTAAAGAAAAATCTTTTAAATAAAATATAATATATTCTATTTATATAAAAACATTTTACTATGCAAACAACTTTATGCAATCTTATGCAAAACTTACTATCTCACGAAAACACTATGCAACACTATGCGTAATAAAATATAATATATTTTATTTATAGAATAACTTTAATAAAGTATTACATTTTATATAAAAAGATGTTTACGTTTTATTACGTTAATAATACTGAATAAAACAAAAAGCGTCATTATCATTATAATAATTCATATTATTAATCGACAATAATGGAATCAAACCGGTGACTTCTCACATAAGCATCGATAATCAATACCGTGTATTCTTTATGCAACCACACGTATTCTTGTACTTTTACTTACTACCGAGTAGTTCAACGGTAACCACGGTAAAACTTCATAGTTATTTCAATAAAATATTTTTGTCGTTTTCTCGATCAAACAATAATTACATTGTAGGGGTCCACCAATGATTGGTAGTTGTGCGAATATTCCTGCTAAACCGAATATTCCCAGCCAATCGAATATAATATAACCACTTTGCATACTTTTGCAAAATTTATAAATACTACCCACAACTATAATATTATCTTAAATTCACACCATAATATTAAAAAATTATTTCAACAAAATTTAAATCTTTATTGATAAAATCGGGGTCTCACAATTAGTCCTATTATGAAACTATTAGTTGGTAACTCGTGCAACGCATGAAACTAGTTTGAATAACAAATTATATAATTTATTAAAATTACAATGAAAAAAATATTCTTTTTATAATACATTATTTTTATATCAACTTTTCAATACATTTTTACAAAACAAACTTACTAATAAAAGGTAAAAACTTTTTGAGATTGGTTTTTATTATTGGTAGGAAGGAGTAACGCGATTAAAAACTCACTCTTCAACAATATTAAGTTGCTCAAACTCGATCATGAACAAATTGTTATCTTCCTCCACAAAAAAGTTAGTTGGATCAGTGCACGGTCGACTGCAAGCCTCATTTATTATTTGAACGTACATGTCAATTTTTGCATTACACAAACTCTGTACACAGAATCAAAAAACTATGGTACACCTGGCCCAGGGCCGGCTCTGTACACAGGATCGCGATAGCACCCTCTCTCATCAAGTCCACTGAACATAAGACATTTTATCAGTATACAACCAAGGATGAGAAACTCAATTTTGTTCAAATGTTAAGAGGTTAAAATATTATTGCCTATGAAACCCATTGCATTAAAAAGCCAACCACATCAAACCTCAAGTTTAGGTTGAATGGCGTTGTCAACATAGGGTACAAAGTCTAGAGACAACGTTTTCTTTGTTTTAGACTTTGTTGGTTTAGTTTTTGAGATATCAAATTTTTACCTTTCTCGAAAATGCATTAACATGTAACAAAATAATACACCTGACACCCACAACAACAATAGGCAATAATATGCACATTCATTCATTCCTTTCAGATCAGTACTTGTTCGATCATTCCATTTACATGAATTGCATAGTACGTACATGATGTTTATTATTTAATTTAATTCCATGACACATTTAATTAATTATATATCAATCAATCAATTAAACCCTTCCAGGAGACCTTGGGTCGTGGTGGTTGTTTGCTCCAGTTCTTCGGTAATCTGTGCTTTTCAAAACCATTCTTCCCTCTACAACTCCTTCCACCATTAACATATCTCCTTCTTCTACCATCAATTTCTACACCAACAAATTCATATATTGATTATTGTTGGTTTATATACTTTGTAGTTTTAATGATGACAATGTTTATATGGACTAAATTGATTTTATATTGGTTTATAATTTAATTGAGTCATTATAATCAAATATTTTCATACATAATATATAATATAATAGTTTGCATGGGTTATTGCATGAATTAATCACTTTGTATGCTAGCTCAAGTTTTCTGCAGGATGTTGGTCACGTGATTAAAGTTTTTGGAATCTAATATATATATGTGTTTATCTATCCTGATTTGCTTTTGTGACTAATTCAAATATGTGACCTGTTATTTATATATAGATTGAGTTATCAATTTAACGTGTCTTGGAGATATTTTAGGAATTGGTATATTTAAGGACTCTTATTCAAGTTGGAACAACAATTGTTTTAAGGATACATGCTAACACTTGGACTCTTTCAACTAGTCTTTTGATTCTATTTGACTACTTCATAGCAGTATTCCCTTATCTACTAAGGTTGTTATTATTAACGGTTCATCTTCTATTTCAAAAAGTAATAAGCCGTTGCTAACGGTTCATCTTCTATTTCAAAAAGTAATAAGTCGTTTGTGACGCCCCCAAAATTAGGTATACGTCACCCATCTTGGGTCGCCACTTACATGGTACACGTAAATTCAAATACAACTTACTAATATAACTGTAGTGTACAATCGACGATAAAAATGTGAGTTTGAATACAAATATTGTCTACTAGATATTATACAAACTCAAAAGGTCCTCATTACAACTATTATCACACTATTTCACGAATAGTGAGGACTACTAATCTTATCCTCTGGACCATTACTCAGTTCCCGACTAAGTCCCAAATTATGTTCTCATTTCACAAGAGAAACGGTGAAAGAAAGGGTGAGCTCAACTAGCCCAAGAAGAAATATTATGACTAAGATAATGCGAGAATAAATTATCATTAGCCTTGAGCGATGTTAAACCGATAAAATACAATAGACAACCGGTTTAAGCTGCGGTGGAATATCTGATCCATTAAAAGAGTCAAGTAGAGAATAAAATCTACTATCTTTTAGGTTTTAAAGGTTTTCATCAATTTTTATCATCACGAGACTCAAATTCAAATAAACCACCACATCTAATCATCCACATACCACGGTCGAGGATTTTCATCAAATTATCAATGGTCATGACTATACCGAATCACCCCAGTCATAATCATACCAAAAACTATCCATCAACGCATTACGAACCACTTTGAAGACTTTTGTCACATCATTTATATCAAGCTATGATTATCTTAGAATGATCCACAGTCATAATCATACTAAGTTCATCTATGCACGTAAGCCAAAGATAACATAATATATCATGAGGATGATGACAATGACATAATAATTCAATAAAACAAGTTCAAGAATTATTTAATCCATGAATTATTAACGTCCAAATTGTCAACATGAATCTTTGTTTTGTAAAGTAAAATTCAAGAATGATCGGAAGAATATTTCCATGAAAGATCTTTGGATGAAACGCAAATATCGAGGATATTCCACTAATTTCATGAAGTATAGAAGTCAAAGTTTTAACTTAACCGGGTATAATAAAGAATGGAATAACAAAAGAAATCACCATGCATGCGGTATTGCCAGGCAGTTTATTCAACGAAATAATAATAACGGAATCGAATCGGTGAAATTCACAATAAGCGGGATGTTCCAATGAATAATAAAGATGAAACCGGATCCGGTGTAAAACACACGATAGGATATTCAACGAGAATGATAAAAGATTTTAACAGTCCCGTGTAAAACACATGACATGCAGGATGTTCCAACGAGAATAATAAAAAGATGGAACCGGTCCGGTGTAAAACACACGAACGTGATGTTCCAATGAATAATAGAAGAATGTCACCAAGTATAGGGTAAATCAGCGTATCTGAGTTATTCAATGAGAATAAATAAGAATGGAATAACATAAGGATTTCACCAAGTATAGGGTATTGTCGCATATCGAGTTATGTATAGGGTATACCACTTTTACGAGTTATTCAACGGAAATAATAATGAATGGAATAACGAAGTTCTCTTCAAGAAGAAAGAATAACACCCTTACGGATACAACAAATAATATCCCTTACCGTAAAAGAACCGAATATAGAAGTAGTGAAGTAGCGAGAATACTCTTCTTCTTTCTATAATTTTCTCTCTATAAACTTCTACTATAATTTCTCTCTACAGAGTTTTAATGAATTAAAAGAAAAAATAATGAAGGAATGAGCTTATTTATAGGAAAATGGAATGCATAAGTAACTAATCCATGAGCGGTCCAGTTGATTTACTTTAATCGACGGTCCATATTTAAAGAAAAATCTTTTAAATAAAATATAATATATTCTATTTATATAAAAACATTTTACTATGCAATCTTATGCAAAACACTATGCAAAATACTATGCAACACTATGCATAATAAAATATAATATATTCTATTTATAGAATAACTTTAATAAAGTATTCTATTTTATATAAAAGATGTTTACGCTTTATTACGTTAATAATACTGAATAAAACAAAAGCGTCATTATCATTATAATAATTCATATTATTAATCGTGATAATGGAATCAAACCGGTGACTTCACATAAGCATCAATAATCAATACTGGTGTCTTTCTTATGCAACCACACGTATTCTTTGTACTTTTACTACCGGTAGTTCAACAATAACCACGGTAAAACTTCCGTAGTTATTTCAATAAAATATTTTTGTCGTTTTCTCGATCCGAGCAATAATTTACATTATGGGGTCCACCAATGATTGGTAGTTATGCGAATATTCCTGCTAAACCGAATATTCTCGACCCAATCGAATATAATATAACCAACTTGCATACTTTTGCAAAATTTATAAATACTACCCACAACTATAATATTATCTTAAATTCACACCATAATATTAAAAATTATTTCAACAAAATTTAAATCTTTATTGATAAAATCTGGGGTCTCACAATCTCCCTCCTTATGGAATTTCGCCCTCGAAATTAGGTGCGTACTGATATGATAAAGAGGTGAGGATACCTTGAATACCTTTATCGTTGAAAACATTAAATTCATTTTTTGATCCCACCAAAGATATTCATTAACAATTCATCTTTTGCACTACTGGCCAAAGATATACAACTGTAAAACCAATAAAAGCGAGACTCAAATTAATATAGTATCACAACCATGAATTATCCATACCTTCTTGGCTAAGGATATTCGTGTTTTTTCAATTCTGATCGTGATTATCTTAGAATAATCCGTGGTCAATAATCATACCAAGTCTATCAATGCACTACTGACCAAAGATGACTTTTACCACATCCATGAATTAATATTTCATTCTTTGAGACTCATTTCGATAATTAATCCATATCATCGAATCATCCACCACTTTTCTGAGGCAAGGATATTCATTAGTATCACGACCACGAATTATCCATGCCTTCTACTGGCGAAGATAATTGTGTATTCATTAAGATCACGATCACAAATTATCCATGCACTACTGCGAAAGATAATTGTGTATTCATTAGTATCCGACCACAAATTATCCATGCACTACTACCAAAGATAATTGTGTATTCATTAGTATCACAATATCGACCACAAATTATCCATACCTTACTGCGAAAGATAATTGTGTATTCATTAATATCACGACCACAAATTATCCATACACTTACTGACGAAAGATAATTGTGTATTCATTAGTATCACGACCACAAATTATCCATGCACTACTGACGAAAGATAATTGTGTATTCATTAGTATCACATTTGTGGCGCCACCAAAATTAGGTATCGTCACCCATCTTGGGTCGCCACTTACATGGTACATAAATTCAAATACTGACTTACTAATATAAGCGTAGTTATGCAATCGACATAAAGCGTGAGTTTGAATACAAATATTGTCTACTAGATATTATACAAACTTCGAAAGGAGTCCTCATTACAACTATTATCACACTATTTCACGAATAGTGAGGACTACTAATGCTATCCTCTGGACCATTACTCGGTTCCCAGACTTCGTCCCAAATTTATGTTCTCATTTCACGAAGAGAACGGTGAAAGAAAGGGTGAGCTCAACTAGCCCGATGAAATATTATGACTAAGATAATGCGAGAATAAATTATCATTAGCCTTGAACAATTTTAAGCGATAAAATACAATAGACAACAAGTTTAAGCTGCAATGGAATATCGATCCATTAAAAGAGTCAAGTAGAGAATAAAGTCTACTATCTTTTGGGTTTTAAAAGGTTTACATCAATTTTATCGGCTGAGACTCGATTAAATAAACCACCACATCTAATCATCCACATACCACGGTCAGGATTTTCATCAAATTATCAATGGTCATGACTATCTTAGAATCACCCCCAGTCATAATCATACCAAAAACTATCCATCAACTGCATTACAGACCACGTGGACTTTTGTCACATCATTTATATCAAGTCGTGATTATCTTAGAATGATCCACTGGTCATAATCATACTAAGTTCATCTATGCACGTAAGCCAAAGATAACATAATATAACATGAGGATGATGACAATGACATAATAATTCAATAAAACAAGTTCAAGAATTATTTAATCCATGAATTATTAACGTCCAAATTATCGACATGATCTTTATTTAGTAGAGTAAAATTCAAGAATGATCGGAAGAATATTTCCATGAAAGATCTTTGGATGAAACGCAAATATCGAGGATATTCTACTAATTTCATGGAGTATAGAAGTCAAAGTTTTAACCAATTTGGGTATAATAAAGAATGGAATAACAAAAGAAATCACCATAAATGCGGTTGCCATATTAGCGAGTTATTCAACATAATAATAATAATAACGGAACCGGTCGGTGAAATTCACACGCAAGCGGGATGTTCCAACAGAATAATAAAGATGGAACCGGATCCGGTGTAAAACACAGATAGGATATTCCAACGAATGATAAAATTTTAACCGGTCCTGTGTAAAAACAATAAAAAGCACGACCATGCGAACGGGATGTTCCAATGAATAATAGAAGAATGTCACCAAGTATAGGGTAAATCAGCGTTATCTGAGTTATTCAAATGAATAATAAGCAATGGAATAACATAAGGATTTCACCAAGTATAGGGTATCACAGCGTATCTGAGGTTATGTATAGGGTATGCCACTTTTACGAGTTATTCAATGAATAATAGTGAATGGAATAACGAAGTTCTCTTCGAAGAAAGAATAACACCCTTACTAGTAAAAGAACCTAATATAGAAGTAGTGAAGTAGCGAGAATACTCTTCTTCTTTCTATAATTTTCTCTCTATAACTTCTCTATAATTTCTCTCTAGAGTTTTGATGAATTAAATGAAAATAATGAAGGAATGAGCTTATTTATAGGAAAATGGAATGCATAATAACTAATCCATGAAACGGTCCAGTTGATTTACTTTAATCGACGGTCCATATTTAAAGAAAAATCTTTTAAATAAAATATAATATATTCTATTTATATAAAAACATTTTACTATGCAAACACTAATCGCAATACTTATGCAAAACACTACGCAACACTATCGTAATAAAATATAATATATTACATTTATAGAATAACTTTAATAAAGTATTACATTTTATATAAAAGATGTTTACATTTTATTACGTTAATAATACTGAATAAAACAAAACGCGTCATTATCATTATAATAATTCATATTATTAATCGATGATAATGGAATCAAACCGAGTGACTTCTCACATAAGCATCAATAATCAATACAGGTAATGCTTCTTATGCAACCACACTTATTCTTTGTGCTTTTACTACCGAGTAGTTCAACAAGAATAACCACGGTAAAACTTCCGCCGTTATTTCAATAAAATATTTTTGTCGTTTTCTCGATCAAATGAATAATTACATTATGGGGTCCACTAATGATTGGTAGTTATGCGAATATTCCTGCTAAACCAAGATATTCCCCGACCAATCGAATATAATATAACCACTTGCATACTTTTGCAAAATTTATAAATACTACCCACAACTATAATATTATCTTAAATTCACACCATAATATTAAAAATTATTTCAACAAAATTTAAATCTTTATTGATAAAATCTGGGGTCTCACAATCTCCCTCCTTATGGAATTTAAGCCCTCGAAATTAGGAATGCGTATACAGGTATGATAAAGAGGTGAGGTACCTTGAATACCTTTATCGTTTAAAATATTAAATTCATCTTCGCAATCCTCCAAAGATATTCATTAACAATTCATCTTTTGCACTACTGGCCAAAGATATACAATTTAGTAAAACCAATAATCTTTGAGACTCGACAATAGTATCCACAACCATGAATTATCCATACCTTCTTGGCTAAGGATATTACGTGTTTTCAATTACTGATCATGATTATCTTAAATAATCCGTGGTCATAATCATACCAAGTCTATCAATGCACTACTGACGAAGATGACTTTTACCACATCAATGAATTAATATTTCATTCTTTGAGACTCATTCAATAATTAATCCATATCATCGAATCATCCACCATTACGAGCCCGGATATTCATTAAGTATCACGACCACAAATTATCCATACCTTACGGCAAAGATATAATCGTGTATTCATTAGTATCACGACCACAAATTATCCATGCACTACGGCTAAAGATAATTGTGTTTTCAATTACTGATTATGATTATCTTAAATGATCCTGGTCATAATCATACCAAGTCCATCTATGCATTAAGCCACGATGACTTTGAACACATCCATGAATTAATATTTCATTCTTTGAGACTCAAATTCGATAATTAATCCACATCGTCAAATCATCCCCCTTTACAAAGCTAAGGATATTCATTAGTATCACGACCACAAATTATCCATACTACTGACCAAAGATAATTGTGTTTTCAATTACGATTATGATTATCTTACCGAATGATCCTGGTCATAATCATACCAAGTCCATCTATGCACGTAAGCCATGATGACTTTGAACACATCCATGAATTAATATTTCATTCTTTGAGACTCATTTCAATAATTAATCCACATCGTCGAATCATCCACCGCACTACAGAAGCTAATTGATATTCATTAGTATCACGACCACAAATTATCCATACACTTTCTGACCAAAGATAATTGTGTTTTTAATTACTGTTATGATTATCTTAACAATCCACAGTCATAATCATACCAAGTCCATCTATGCTTTCTACGAGCCGCGAGATGACTTTAAAAAAATATAAACATGAGGATAATGATATAAAGAATCAATCGAATAAGATAAAGGATAAATATTAAACATTTATAATATAATTTATCCGAGATTCAAGAATATCCCCATGTTATCAATCACTTAATAATCTAATAATCTAATATCATTAATATTATACCAATATTTTAATCACTTCTTAAATTTATAAACAATTTATCTCGATTGTTTACGCTTTACCATATAATGCATTTAATCATTCAAAATGCCATACTCATAAGATATCATTACCAATTATCAAATCCCTCAAAAAATATGCATATACTACTATATAGGATTCTCTAGCCATAAAATCCTATTTTCAACTTTGTGTTACTTCACATAACATATTTAACTCATATGTTAAGTAACTAAACTATTTTCATGAAAATACCAAATCAGTCCCAAAATATTTCTTTTCTGGGATTTAGCATAATATAGTCCCATGATGAAAATATATTTTTTCTCGAATTTTTAAAATTCATTTACTATTTTTCAAAATTAATTTCTAATTAATTCCTTAAGAAATTAGCTACCTCAAGTTTAACTCAAAATTCCCAAATCTTGGCAGGACCTTACACATGTTAACATGAGCTTCTAGTTTAAATTTCATGGTCATCGGAGTTATAGAACTCCGGTTATAAGCGTTTTAATCGGAAAAACCTAAATATTGAAATAGTCATAACTTGCTCATTTTAATTCGAATAAGCTCATTTTTGGACAGGAGGTACTTTATACCATATACTTTCATGTCCCAAAAAAGGCCAGAATTTTTCTCATAATTTAAGTGGCCGAAACAGCCCTTAAAGTTTCTGGGCAGTAGCATTTTCGAAATTTACAGCTTTGGCCTCCTTTGCTAAAATCAGTCCACACAAAATCTACAACACCTTTTCCAGTAATTCCACTTGGATTAGTTAGGTAACTCATAGATCTAACTCTAGGATTTGACCACATTCAAAATTCAAAATATAATAGGAGATATGGTCAATTGAATTTCATATTCGTTTTTCACTAAAATCGATTTTCAACTCTTTGTGATTTCTAAGAAACTTTCATGTTTTCACATACTAACCAACATAACTCATCATAAAACTTACTAATACTTCATATACCCATGATTTTTATTAGTTCTATACTTTTATTATGACTTTCATCATAATCCACGTAAAATGCAGATCCTTTTAGTTGAAGAAATATTTGAGGTTTAAGAAATGGGTTTTTATCTTTGGGTTCAATACAAAATTCGATTTCACGCTCTAGGGTAGGCTAGGAAGTCTTTAAGAATACGCCAAGAAATTTATTAATGATAGAAATATCATTCAAAAGCATTACTCTCGTCCAAGACTTGGATAGTCGTCACATTAATACCAATCGACTTACATCCTTTAACAGATAGCACCTCACAATGATACTTATTAACTTGCCATCTTGATCCACGACGTCGCCTACTGAAAAGTCCGGCCCGGTGCATTCCACACAAGGAAGTCAACAACGAAAGGATCGGGCTCTTTACTTATGGCTTGATATAACGATGATTAACTTTAGGATTTGGTTACTTTGAATTAGATATAACGGGTTGGTTAGGAATATGAAAGCTAACAACCTTACAAAAAGAATAATGAGTAGTTAATCAATCGTTTTCAAAAATTACCTCAAAGGCAAGTATTTTCAAAGAGATAAGATAGGCGAATTAGCGTGAAAGTGTTTATTTGAAACAACAAGATTAATAAGCGATGGAGGTAACGAAGGTTTCTCCCAACGAAGTTTCAATAGATAAATCAAAGTCTAATTTCTCGGGAGTCAAATTTAAGCGTTGAGCATAAGCAAGAGAGATAAAGAATGGGTAGAACGGTATCTAATAAGGTATAGACATCGCAAGAATTTATAATTAACTAACCCGTGCTAACTTCGTTCGGGTTACCCACTTTTGAAAGTCACGAAAAACGCTCTCTTCTGAAACCACCGATTTTGTTTTGTCCGTATCCGCCTTTGGTGCCACTATCCCAAATGGACTTGACTTCCTTTATACAACAAAATCGAGCTAAATGACCTTCTCTTCTTGAAATTTCCACTTCTATTATCTTTGCCATGATTACCCACCAAAGTGGTTACCATTCTTAGCATGATAATTTCCCCACGATGGTTATCATTGTTACGATGGCCGTTGCAACGATATGATTATTATCGTGTTGTTGGTGGGTTACCTTTTGTTTGAAGCTGAATCAACACTCTCATGTGCTTCATTGCTTATCTCGGCATTTTCGGATGCCATTCTCAAACAACATCACAAAACAAGGGTTAATTGACATTTAACAAATTATCCTATATTACGTGAGCCAATCAAATACCAAATAAACTTAGGTAGGTCATACTTGCGAAGGAATTCCCGTCTCTCCTCCTAGTTCTTATCTCATCTTCTCTTAGCGAGGATCATATCCTAAGCTCACGATACTAATGGGCGCCCCAAAAATTAGGTATCGTCACCCATCTTGGGTCGCCACTTACATGGTACATAAATTCAAATCTGACTTACTAATATAAGCGTAGTGTATGCAATCGACATAAAGCGTGAGTTTGAATACAAATATTGTCTACTAGATATTATACAAACTCAAAAGGAGTCCTCATTACAACTATTATCACACTATTTCACGAGAATAGTGAGGACTACTAATCTTATCCTCTAGACCATTACTCTCGTTCCCAGACTACGTCCCGGCTTATGTTCTCATTTCACGAAGAAAACGGTGAAAGAAAAGGGTGAGCTCAACTAGCCCGATGAAAATATTATGACTAAGATAATGCGAATAAATTATCATTAGCCTTGACAAATGTTTAAAACGATAAAATACAATGATAACCAACCGGTTTAAGCTGCGGTGGAATATGCAATCCATTAAAAGAGTCAGTAGAGAATAAAATCTACTATCTTTTAGGTTTTAAAAGGTTTTCATCAATTTTTATCATTTGAGACTCACATTAAATAAACCACCACATCTAATCATCCACATTACCACGGTCGAGGATTTTCATCAAATTATCAATGGTCATGACTATCTTAAGAATCACCCCAGTGGTAATCATACCAAAAACTATCCATCATTTGCATTACAGAGCCACTGTGGACTTTTGTCACATCATTTATATCAAGTCGTGATTATACAAGAATGATCCTCAGTCATAATCATACTAAGTTCATCTATGCGCGTAAGCGAAAGATAACATAATATAACATGAGGATGATGACAATGACATAATAATTCAATAAAACAAGTTCAAGAATTATTTAATCCATGAATTATTAACGTCCAAATTGTCGACATGATCTTTGTTTACGTGAGTAAAATTCAAGAATGATCGGAAGAATATTTCCATGAAAAGATCTTTAGATGAAACGCTTGAATATCGAGGATATTCTACTAATTTCATGGAGTATAAAGTCAAAGTTTTAACCAATTGGGTATAATAAAGAATGGAATAACAAAAGAAATCACCGTGCATGCGGTACTTGCGCATGACGAGTTATTCCAACATAATAATAATAACGGAACCGGTCGGTGAAATTCACACCGAGCGGGATGTTCCAACGAATAATAAAGATGGAACCAAATCCGGTGTAAAACACACGAGATAGGATATTCAACGGAATGATAAAAGCGGAACCGGTCCGGTGTAAAACACAGAGCAGGATGTTCCAGCGAGAATAATAAAAAGCGGAACCCGGTCCCGTAAAACACACGACACGGGATGTTCAAATGAATAATAGAAGAATGTCACCAAGTATAGGGTAAATCAGCATTATACGAGTTATTCCAGCGAGAATAATAAGCAATGGAATAACATAAGGATTTCACCAAGTATAGGGTATCTGGCGTATCTCACAAGTTATGTATAGGGTATGCCACTTTTACAAGTTATTCAATGTAGAATAATAGTGAATGGAATAACGAAGTTCTCTTCAAGAAGAAAGAATAACACCCTTTACCGTAAAAAAAACCTAATATAGAAGTAGTGAAGTAGCGAATAATACTCTTCTTCTTTCTATAATTTTCTCTCTATAAACTCTCTATAATTTCTCTCTACAGAGTTTCAATGAATTAAGTAAGAAAATAATGAAGGAATGAGCTTATTTATAGGAAAATGGAATGCATAAGTAATTAATCCATGAGCGGTCCAGTTGATTTACTTTAATCGGCGGTCCATATTTAAAGAAAAATCTTTTAAATAAAATATAATATATTCTATTTATATAAAAACATTTTACTATCTGAAACACTTTATGCAATACTATGCAAAACACTATGCAAAAATACTATGCAACACTATGCGTAATAAAATATAATATATTACATTTATAGAATAACTTTAATAAAGTATTACATTTTATATAAAAGATGTTTACATTTTATTACGTTAATAATACGAATAAAACAAAAGCGTCATTATCGCTATAATAATTCATATTATTAATCGTGATAATGGAATCAAACCGGTGACTTCTCACATAAGCATCAATAATCAATACAGGTGTGCTTTCTTATGCAACCACACACTTATTACTGTGTACTTTTACTACTGAGTAGTTCAACGGTAACCACGGTAAAACTTCCGCCGTTATTTCAATAAAATATTTTTTGTCGTTTTCTCGATCAGACAATAATTACATTATGGGTCCACTAATGATTGGTAGTTATACGAATATTCCTGCTAAACCGAATATTCCCCGACCAATCGAATATAATATAACCACTTGCATACTTTGCAAAATTTATAAATACTACCCACAACTATAATATTATCTTAAATTCACACCATAATATTAAAAAATTATTTCAACAAAATTTAAATCTTTATTGATAAAATCTGGGGTCTCTTAACGCGACCACAAAATTATCCATGCACTACTACCAAAGATAATTGTGTATTCATTAGTATCCGACCACAAATTATCCATGCACTTCTGACGAAAGATAATTGTGTATTCATTAGTATCACGACCACAAATTATCCATGCACTACTACCAAAGATAATTGTGTATTCATTAGTATCACGACCACAAATTATCCATGCACTACTACCAAAGATAATTGTGTATTCATTAAGATCACGACCACAAATTATCCATGCACTACTGACCAAAGATAATTGTGTATTCATTAATATCACGACCACAAATTATCCATGCACTACTGACGAAAGATAATTGTGTATTCATTAATATCACGACCACAAATTATCCATGCACTACTGCCAAAGATAATTGTGTATTCATTTACTGATTATGATTATACCGAACAATCCCAGTCATAATCATACCAAGTCCATCTACAGCCATGAGATGACTTTCAACATAATATAAGCATGAGGATAATGATATAAAGAATCAATCAAATGAGATAAAGGATAAATATTCAACATTTATAATATAATTTATCCGAGATTCAAGAATATCCCCATGTTTTCAATCACTTAATAATCTCATAATCTAATATCATTAATATTATAACAATATTTTAATCACTTCTTAAATTTATAAACAATTTATCTTAATTGTTTACGCTTTACCATATAATGCATTTAATCATTCAAAAATGTCATACTCATAAAATATCATCACCAATTATCAAATCCTCATCAAAAAATATGCATATACTCTATATAGGATTCTCTAGCCATAAAATCCTATTTTCAACTTTTATTCTTTCACATAACATATTTAACTTTCATATGTTAAGTAATTAAACTATTTTCATGAAAAATACCAAATCAGCCCCAAAAATATTTCTTTTCTGGGATTTAGCATAATATAGTCCCATAATGAAAATATATTTTTCTCGGAATTTTTAAAATTCATTTACTATTTTTAAAAATCAATTTCCACTTAATTCCTTAAGAAATTAGCTACCTCAAGTTTAACTCCAAAATTCCCAAATCTTGGCAGGACCTTACACATGTTAATGTGAGCTTCCAGTTTAAATTTCATGGTCATCGAGTTATAGAACTCCGGTTATAGCATTTTTCAAATCGAAAAAACCTAAATATTGAAATAGTCATAACTTGCTCATTTTAAGTCGAAATGAGCTCATTTTTGGACAGGAGGTACTTTATACCATATAGTTTCATGTCCCAAAAGGCCAGAATTTTTCTCATAATTTAAGTGGCCGAAACAGTCCCTTAAAGTTTCTGGGCAGTAGCATTTTCGAAATTTACAGCTTTGGCCTCATTTGCTAAAATCAGTCCACACAAAATCTACAACACCTTTTCCAGTAATTCCACTTGGATTAGTTAGGTAACTCATAGATCTAACTCTAGAACTTGACCATACTCAAAAATTCAAAATATAATAGGAGATATGGTCAATTGAATTTTATGTTACGTTTTTCACCAAAATCTGATTTTCAACTCTTTGTGATTTCTAAGAAACTTTCATGTTTTCACATACCAACCAACATAACTCATCATAAAACTTACTAATACTTCATATACCCATGATTTTCATTATTCCAATGCTTTTATTATGACTTTCATCATAAACCACGTAAATTGCTCATTTAGTTGAAGAAATATTTGAGGGTTTAAGAAATGGGTTTTTTATCTTTGGGGTCAATACAAAATTCGATTTCACGCTCTAGGGTAGGCTAGGAAATCTTCAAGAATCGTCAAGAAATTTATTAATGATAGAAATATCATTCAAAATCTATTACTCTCATCCAAGACTTGGATAAGTGCGTCACATTGATCTGACTGTGACTTCTATCCCTTAACCTGAGATAGCACCTCACAATGATACCTATAAACTTGCCATCTTCATCCATGGCGTCGCCTCTGAAAAGTCGGCTTGCATTCCACACAAGGAAGTCAACAACGAAAGGTTCGGGGCTCTTTACTTATGGCTTGATATAACAAATGATTAACTTTAGGGTTTGGTTACTTTGAATTAAGTATAACAAAGTTGGTTAGGAATATGAAAGCTAACAACCTTACAAAAGAATAATGAGTAGTTAATCAATCAATTTCAAAAAATTACCTCAAAGGCAAGTATTTTCAAAGAGATAAGATCGACGAGAAGCGTGAAAGTGTTTATTTGAAATAACAAGATTAAAAAAAAATAGTAAGCGATGCGAAAGGCTCTACCTACGAAGTTTCAACCAATAAGTCAAAGTCTAACTTCTCGAGTCAAATTTAAGCGTTGAGCGCAAAGCAAGAGAGATAAAAGAATGGGTAGAACCGGTATCTAACACGGTATAGACTTTGCAAGAGCTTATGATTAACTTATCCGTGATAATTTTATTCGGGTTCCTCGTCACGAGAAAAAAAAAGCGCTCTTTCTTAAACTCTAGGCTCTGGTTTTATGCAGGGCGACCTTTGGTGCCTCCATCCTAGTTGAATTAAATTGAAACGACAAAATCGAGCTAAGTGGCCTTCTTTCCACAATTATAACATGCTTTGGAATGACGTATGGCAGCGATTTGGGTGATGTGTCCCTCTCCTCCGCATTTGAAGCATATGATGGGTGGTCTTTCTCCTTCCTTAACAATGGGTCTTTGGTCTTTGACGTCTTTCCATCATTGTTGAATCTCCTTTTCTTGAAATGTCCATTCTTATTGTTTTGGCCCTGATTACCACCAAGTGGTTACCATATCCGCCTGTTTGATTCCCTCCACGCTTGTTGTCACCTTGCTTCGATGACTATTCTCATTTGGTATTATAATTTTGCTTAACCGCTCTCTTTTTAGTTCGTTGACTCATTATCGCTCCACTAATCGAGCCCTATTTACAACATCTGAATACAAACACGGTTTATGAGAAATAAGATGTTGACGTATCTCCCGACTTCAAACCTCTTAAAAACATTCGCGCCATTCTCTTTCATTATCCACCAGAGTGGGGCCTTATGGCCGTGATAACTCCGCAAATTTTGCCTCGTATTGCGACACGGTCATATTGTTTTGTTCCAACTTGATAAACTCCACCTCCTTCATGTATGCGAATACTTTCGAGAAAGTATTTGTCGTTGAATGACTCTGGAACTTCTCCCAAGATATCTTGATCTGCAATTTGGTTAAAAATGCGTTTTACCGATTCCCACCAAGAATCCGCCTCTCGCAAACATAAAGCGTGAAAGGGAACCTTTGCTCCTCGGAGCATCCCAAGACATCAAATATCTTGGTAATCTGCTTTATCCATGCTTCCGCCAAGTGGTTTTGGCTCTCCACTTAAACTCCGGTGGTCCTAGCTCCTTAAATTGTTTAGCGGTGATCGCCTCGAGAGTTTTCCGTGTTTCCACCTACGTTTTGGATGAGAGTCGCTCTCTTTTCTTTGTTGCATAAATTACATAAAAGCCTCTGAACATTTGATCATTCGTCATTTGGTCGGTGTTGTTGTTTCGTGAGGATTATCGCCTTCTGATGCACATTATCACGATTATTGATATGTGGTGAATCAACAATCACTGCGCTCCATTGCTTATTCTCAACATTCTCGGATGTCATTTTCGAATCTTGCCACAAAACAAAGGTTAATTGACATGTAACAAATTATCCCTATCTTCCGACCAACCAATAAAATATCACATAACTTAGGTAGGTCATACTAGCGAAGGTATTCCCAAGTCTCTCCCCTCCTAGTACTATTCTCACATCTTAGCAGGGGATCATATCCCTAAGCTCGATACCAACCGTGGCGCCCCCCAAAATTAGGTATCGTCCACCCATCTTGGGTCGACACTTACGTGGTATGTAATTTAAAAACAACTTATTAACATAAGCGTAAATATAAATACGACATAAACCGTGAGTTTAAATACAAATATAGTCTACTAGATATTATACAAACTCAAACAAAAAGTCCTCATTACAGATTATTATCACACTATTTTACGAATAGTGAGGACTACTAATGCTATCTTGAGGACCATCACTCGTTTCCCAGACTCGTCCCAATATATTATCATTTCACGAAGAAACGGTGAAAGAAAGGGTGAGCTCAACTAGCCCAATAAGAAATATTATGACTAAGATAATGCGAATAAATTATCAATAGTCTTCAATAATGTTAAACCGATAAAATACAATAGAATAACCGGTTTAAGCTGCGGCGGAATATCTGAATCCATTAAAAGAGTCAAGTAGAAAATAAAGTCTACTATCTTTTAGGTTTTAAAAGGTTTTTCATCATCGTTTATAATGAGACTCGGCTTTAATAAATATTTCACATCATCGAATCACCCCGCACTACTGCCAAGAGATATTCTTTAGTATCACGACCACAATTATTCATGCACTTTCGGGCCAAGAATATTTGTGTATTCATTAATAATCATGATCATGCCAACAATCGTCCATCAATGCACTACTGACCAATGAGGATTTTTATCACATAATTTGTAACATTACGGTCGTGATTACACCGAATAGTCTCTGGTCATAATCATACCAAGTCCATCTATGCACTACAAGGCCATGAGATGACTTTAAAAAATATATAAATATGAGGATGATGACAATGATATAAGAATTCAATAAAACAAGTTCAAGAATTATTTTATCCAGAATTATTAACGTCCAAATTGTCAACATGATCTTTGTTTTGTAGAGTAAAATTCAAGAATGATCGAAGAATATTTCCATGAAAGATCTTTGGATGAAACGCAAATATCAAGGATATTCTACTAATTTCATGGAGTATAAAGTCAAAGTTTTAACCAACTGGGTATAATAAAGAATGGAATAACAAAAGAAATCACCATGCGCACGCGATAAACCGCATGCAGACGGGTTATTCCAATGTAATAATAAATAACGGAACCGGTCGGTGAAATTCACACAAGCGGGATGTTCCAACGAGAATAATAAAGATGGAACCGGATCCTGTGTAAAACACACACGATAGGATATTCCAACGAATAATAAAGAGCGGAACCGTGTCCGATGTAAAACACACGAGCAGGATGTTCCAACGAATAATAATAAAGAGCGGAACCAGTCCTGTAAAACACACGATGAGATGTTCCAAATGAGAATAATAGAAGAATGTCACCAAGTATAGGGTAAACCACTTATACGAGGTTATTCCAATGAATAATAAGCAATGGAATAACAACGAGTTCTCTTCATGAATAAGAAAGAATAACACCCTTACATTTGGTAGGAGATTGAATCTTTAAAGAAAGGTAAGTAACAAAATACTCTTCTTCTTTCTCTTATTCTCTCTATACTTTCTCTCTCTATAGCTTGAATGAATTAAATGAAAAATAATGAAGCCCTAGGCCTCTATTTATAGAAGATTTCTAGCTTAAGACTTTTCTTAGTGTGAAAAGGCAAGTGGGCTTGACGACCGGTTTGGCCTTTGTAATGTGAAAACGACAAGTGGTTCGACCTTTGGTAAAGGTAATTACTATTAACGAAGGTAAATACTATTGACGAAGAGACTCTTAGATGATGACATATGAGCCCCCATAAAATAATCAAACTTACCACAAATCATTTTTTTTCATCAACACATATTTAATCTTTCAATAATTATTAATCATTTATAACTTGTCGTCTCAATTATTGATTTAATACTATAACATATTATACGGATGATCTTCGTGACAATAATTGAATCAATAATATAAGAGATATGATCACGTGAGAATTCTTCGTAGTAATAATTGAGCATAAATTGAGTGACTTCTCACGTAAGCATCAATAATCAATCTGGTGTGCTTCTTATCTGAACTCACGCGTATTCGTATTTCTTTACCACCGGGTAGTTCGACAGCTTTTAACGGTAACACCTCCGTAGTTATTTTTATAAAATATTTTTGTCGTTTTCTCGATCAAATGATAATTACATTCATTGTGGGGTCCACCAATGATTGAGCCATTATGCGAATATTCCCTAACAAAAGAATATTCCCTGACCAAACTAATATTTTATAACAACTTGCATACTTTTTGCAAAATTTATAAATATTACCCACAACTATAACATTATATCAAATTTATTCCATAATATTCAAAATAATATTTATAGAAAAATTCATCTTTATTTATAAAAGTTTGGGTCTTACTTACACACGTGCACATTTAACTGTCAATCGTATTTAATATTCCCCGACAGTTCGAATATTCCACGACCAAAACGAATATTCCCAAACAACAATGAATATTTTATAACCACTTGCTTATTTTGAAATATTTGCGTATTTAACCCCTAACTATCCACATTAATCAAATCAACCCTTACTATTTCAAAATAATAAATAGAAAAATTAAATTTCATTAATAATAAGTTGGGGTCTTACAACCTCCCTCCTTATGAAATTTAAGTCCTCGAAATTGGCGTGCGTACACGTGTTTCAAAAGATGAGGATACCTCGCTTTCATTTCCGTTTCCAATTCCCGGTCATTTCCTCTATAGCATGATTCCTCCACAAAACTTTAACTTGTGGTATGACCTTTCTTGGCGTGGGACATGTTCCTACCTATCCAAAATCTTGGCGGTACCTCCTCATACGTTAAGTCTTGGCTATCTCGTCTTCTGTTCTAACTTTCAATAGCGTAGTTGAATTAGTCCACATATTTACGTAACATCGATCGTGAAAAGCGTTATGAACACGCCGTCTTACTTGGCGGTAAAAGCGAGTCTATAGGCCACGCCTCTATTCGATCGAGAATTTCAACTGGATTAATAAATCGAAGGTTTGAGCTTTCCTCACCTCACCGATTCTCTCGCTTTTGAAATAACAACTTCTTGACCTCCTTCTTCAAATTCATCACCCGGTGTGTAGCTTGAAAAGCTTTAACTTTATCGATTAAAGTCGATTATACTCAGATATCATCACGTACTTTCGTATATCATCATGTGGGTACCTAGAGTTTTCATCTCCATCTCTATTATTTGTATATTATACTGAAATGAGTCTTTGACAATATCGTACTCGTGCTTGTATCACGATCTTCTACTCAACACGTCACCTACCACGTTCGCTTTTTCGAGGATGGCGTGGTCGAACATGTGTTTGAAATGGGTCTCTCTTGAGTTCTTGAAGCTCTTCCCACATTCCTTGCTCCATTCGAATTTTGTATCTCTACGAGTCGATTCGTTAATGGAATAGCGATTCGAGAATATCCTTCAACGAATCTCCGATAATAACCAACTAAGCCTGAAAGCTACGTGTTTAGATTACTGAAGCTTAGGTTGTTCTCAATTGTGACTCATATCCCAACCTTGGATAAGACGTCACAATGACACCTATCGATTTACTATCGCATCGAATATGACGTCCCTACAGAGTCTCGCTTAGTGAATTCAACAAAGGAAGTCACAAGATAAAGGCTCGGTACCAAATTCTATAATTGAATTTTTAACTCACGAAGTTCAATAGGAGCCATTCGATATGAGATTTTAGAAATGAGTTTTGTCTGGGGTTCAAAGTCGATACAAAATTTAATATCGAACTTTGGGAGTAAACCAAGAAATTCTTCAGAAATATGTCGGAAAAATCAATAACAACAGGAATATTATTCAAATCGGCGTGTCTTTATTCAAATCCATAACATGGACTAAGAAAACTTGACATCCGTAATAAACGAATGACTTCATGGCTTGATATGAAAATGTTTGACTACAATGGTTTGATTGCTTGAATTCGAATAACAGGTTGCTTAGGAATATGAAAACTAACAACCTTACAAAAGCAATCAATTTGGCATGATGAGTAGTTAACCTTAAAATCACATCAAAAACAAATATCTCTAAAGAAATAAGGTTAACGGTAATGTGATAGTGCCAACTTGAATCAAGCAAGATTTTTAAACAACGGATGTAATGAAAGTTTTCTCCTAACAGAGTCTCCATAAATAAAGTCAAAGTCTAATTTCTCAGTAGTCAAGTTCAAGCGTTGAAATAATCGAGAGAGATAAAAGAATGGGTAGAACCGATATCTAGTAAGGTATAAACTTCGTGTGACGCCCCAAAAATAGGTATACACAACACCCATTCTCGAGTCGCCAAATACATGGTACGAAACAACTACAACTTTATTAATACAACAAGAAAAGCTGTGAGTTTGAATACAAATATTATCTTACAGACAATATCTATACTCAAATAAATCCTCATCACATTTATTGATACATTATTTTACAAAATGGTGAGGACTACTAAACAACTCTCTCTATAACCTTCATTCCATACCCACTAAGACTACTACTACATTCTCGCCTCCCGAGAAGAAAAATGGAACAATCGAGGAAAAGGGTGAGCTCAACTAGCCCGATAAAGAATATTATGACTAAGATAATATACAACAAATTATCGTTAGTCTCCAACAGGGGAAAAAAATCGATAGAATACAATGATAGACAACAAGTTTCGGATCAATATTCGCGTGAAATAATAATTCATAGAAGAGTTACGTAGAGAATGAAATCTACTATAATCTATGAATTTAACGATCCATCATCAATATTTTATCCTGTAACATCAATCAATATTCATCTCAAATCAAATATTCATCTTTGCACTACTGAGGCCAAAGATATTCATCAATCGGTCATGTTCATCTCAACACTTGTTCATCTTTGCACTAAAGGCCAAAGATATTCATCGATCGGTCGTGTTCATTTAAACACTGCTCATCTTTGCACTACTGAGCCAAAGATATTCATCGATCGGTCATATTCATTTAAACACCGCTCATCTTTGCACTACTGGGCCAAAGATATTCTTGAAAATCATTCATCTTTTTGCACTACAGGCCAAAGATATTCAATAATATCATCATTTAAGATTGAGGATGATGAAAATATTTTTAAAGAATCGAATCCAAAGAAACAAAATGACAAGGATTAAGGATTAAGGATTAAGTACTTTGTTTTATCCATGTCCAACAATACATCAAAAATAATCATAGTGGTGTAAAATTCAAGAATGATCAAAACATGGATACAATCATCAAGCTAGTATCAAAAATAGATATTTTGGACGAAAAGAAAAAATTTTATTTTTCGATGAATAGTCAGAGTATCGTGAATAGTGTCAGATATCGTGAATAGTCTTGATATCGTGAATAGTAACTCAGACACCAAAAGATAGAAATTCCACAAAAAAAAACATTTTCACGCTTCATGAATAGTACTTTCGTGAATAGTAACTCGTGAATAGTAACTCATGAATAGTAACTCGTGAATAGTAACTCATGAATAAGTAACCCGACATGAAAAAGTTCCAAATTTGATAAAACTTTAGATCAACATTTCAAAGATAATGATATTGAAGAAATAATATCATTACTGAAAAAATAATATCCCTTACCTCAAAGAATCGATTTCTTGGAAGGAAAGGTCGGAGTGATCTTTGAATGAAACTTGTCTTGATGTAAACTCTCAAAGTATCTAAATACTCACAAAATACGCTCAATAATATAGAGAGAAAGAGAAAAACTTTGTTTACGGTGTGATTTTCAATTCTAACTTAGCCTTCTATTTATAGGAAAATGTTAGCCCAAGAAGGAGACTTGACTGCTTTACACGATGGCTTTACTCGCTACTATTGCCACCCACCACATTTGAAATAAAATTCAGCACATTTTTTCACCAACCACAAGTGGGGCCCACTCAATTCTAGAATTTTCCACCAAAATCAATTATAACCCTAATTTCCGAATCAGACACCTCTTAAAATTCATAACAAATCATTCGTTCATTTTTAACGGTTCAAAATTTGTGGACATATACTCAACTTATATATGTATAACATATCCAAAAATTTCAACGATCCAACGGTCGGATTAAATATTATAACTCACACAATAAAGCTATAATAACACCGATTTGATCTTTTAATACCTCCAATCCGACAAAATACAAATAAAACATCTCAGCATTAATTCCTTCATTAATAACCACATAAATAAATCCATCATTTATATTCATATAAAATAAATATTTCCTTATCATATGAATCAATAATTAATTATTCACAAATAATATTACGAGAATCCAAATTATAACCAAGTAGTTCCAGGAAAGAGGGGCTTTCCAATAAGGATCTCTCCTTCTTGGCGCCAAGCAATTAGGTGACCAAACCTCTCCTTAGACGAAACTTTCTAGACATTGCCAATAATGTTATCTAATAATATTATTCAAATAATATGAATTATTGATCCGATAATGGGAAATCTTTGTGCGTGATGACAATTATTGAACAACAATAATATAAAATATCAACGCAACAATTATTGAATCAATAAAATAAAATATTGAGCGAGAACTCTTGTGAAAATTATTGAGTAGTGCCTTCTACGTAAGGATCAATAATTCAACAATATTGTGCAATCTGGTGTCTTCTTTGTAACCACGCGTTCATTCAGATTTTAACCACCGGGTATTCAAATGATCTTAACAGTAACAACTACGCCAGTTATTTTTAACCAACTTATATTTGTCGTTTTCCTCATCCAATCACTTTCCGTTATGGGGCCCACACATGGCTATCTTGGTCGTACGAATATTCCCAAACGATGACTGAATATTCCACGACCAAACGAATATTCCCACAACAATGAATATTTTATAACCACTTGCTTTATTTTGAAATATTTGCGTATTTAACCCTTAACTATCCACATTAATCAAATCAACCCTTACTATTTCAAAATAATAAATAAAGGAAATTCCTTTTTATTTAAAAAATTTGAGGTCTTCAACCTCCCTCCTTATGAAATTTCGTCCTCGAAATTGACGTCGACGTACAGTGTTTTTCGAAAGGTGAGGATACCTCGCTTTCATTTCCGTTTCTAATTCCCGGTCATTTCCTCTATAGCATGATTCCTCCACAAAACTTTAACTTGTGGTATGACCTTTCTTGGCGTAGGGCATGCTCCTTCCTATCCAAAATCTTGGCAGTACCTCCTCATACGTTAAGTCTTTGGCTATCTCATCCTGGTTCTAACTTCAATAACGTGGTTCGGGTCTTTCACATATTTACTGAAGTACGGATATGTGAAACACATTATGAACACGAGATATACTCGAGGTAACGCAAGTCTATAGAAGCTACATTTCCTACTTTCGGTCAAGAATTTGAAATGGACCAATAAATCGTGGATTGAGATTTCCTCTTTTCCCAAATCTTGTAACTCCCTTCCACGGAGCAACTCATGAACAATACATGATCCCTACATTAAATTCCACGTCCTTTCGATGAAGATCCGCATAACTCTTTTTTGTCGATCTTGTCTGGTTTGTATATCGTTGTCGAATCATTAGTCATATCATGACTAACTTCGGGTCCCAACAATGTTGCTTCCCCACCTCATCCCAACATATTGGAGAACGACATTTTTGTCCATATAATGCTTCGAATGGAACCATGCCTATATTTGTTTAATAACTATTGTTGTATGAGAATTCCATCCACCAATGGCAAGTACTTATCCCAACTTCATTTGAAATCTAGGACACAGAGTTTTAATATATCTTCAAGAGTTTGAGTAGTCCTTTCTGATTGCCCATCCGTTTGAGGATGGTATGCCAAACTGAATCGTTAATTCGTGCCCATAGCTTTCTACAAACTAACCCAAAATCATGAAGTGAATCTTGGGTCACGATCTAAAACTATGGATACTGGCATGCCATGCAATCTCACAATCTCATTTACGTCATACGAGAAAAGGCGTTCAAGGAATAAGTCTCCGTGTCGGAAAAAAATGAAGCGAGACTTGGTTAATCTATCAACAATAACCCAAATCGCATCTATGCCTTGAGAAACCTTGGGAAGATTAGTAATGAAATTGAGGTAATGTGTTCCCACTTCCATTCCTAGGAATCTCAAGTGGTTGCAGCGGACCCTTAGTACAAGATGCTCTTTCGCTTTACACGTTGACAAGTTAAACATCTCGAGATAAACTACGCGATCTCTCTCCTCATATTGCTCCACCAAAATGTATGTTGAAGATCACGATACATTTTAGTACTTCCAGGATGGATTGCAAATGGTGTATTGTGTGCCTCCATCATAATCTTGTTCTTCAAATCAGAGTCGTTAGGAACACAAAAGTCTAGAGTGGACTCAAAGTATTCCTTCTTCATCAATTTCTACGCTTAGAATAGCTCCTTCTTGTACTTTCTTCTTCATACGCATCGCATTTCTGGGTGGGGTGGCTTGGCGACTTTAACTTCTGGAATTAAAGTCGATTATACTCATATATCATCACGTGGGTACCTAGAGTTTTCATCTCCATCTCTATTATTTGTAAATTATACTGAAATTAGTTTTTGACAATATCGATGCAGCGTCTTTAATCGATCTTCTTCTCAACACGTCAAATACCACGTTAAACTTTTCCGGGATGGCATGTGTAACATGTCTTTGAAATGAGTCTCCTCTTGAGTTCTTGAAGCTCTTCCCACATTCCTTGCTCCATTCAATTTTTGTATTTCTACTGAGTCAATTTGCGTTAATGGAATAGCGATTCGAGAATATCCTTCAACGAATCTCCGATAATAACCAACTAAGCCTGAAAAGCTACGTATTTAGATTCTTGACTTAGGTTGCTCTCTCAACCGTGACTCATATCCCAATCTTGGATAAGACGTCACAATGACACCTATCGGTTTACTTATCGCATGCGAATATAACGTCCCCCTACAGAGAGTTCGCTTAGGTGAATTCCACAAAGGAAGTCACAAGATAAAGGCTCGGTACCAAATTCTATAGTTGAATTTTTAACTCCACGAAGTTCAATAGAGCCCATTCGATATGAGATTTTAGAAATGAGTTTTGTCTTGGGTTCAAAGTCGATACAAAATTTAATATCGAGCTTTGGGAGTAAGCCAAGAAATTCTTCAGAAATACGTCGGGAAAAAATCAATAACAACAGAATATTATTCAAATCGGCGTGTCTTTATTCAAATCCATAACATGGACTAAGAAAATTTGACATCCGTAATAAGCGAATGGCTTGATATGAAAATGTTTGATTACAATGGTTTGATTGCTTGAATTGAATAACGAGTTGCTTAGGAATATGAAAACTAACAACCTTACGAAAATAATCAATTTTGGCATGATGAGTAGTTAACCTTAAAATCACATCAAAAGCAAATATCTCTATAGAAATAAGGTTAACAGTGTAATGTGATAGTGCCAACTGAATCAAACAAGATTTCTAAACAACAGATGTAATGAAAGTTTCTCTCTAACGGATTCTCCATAAATAGGTCAAAGTCTAATTTCTCCGTAGTCAAGTTCAAACGTTGGCGCAAGTAAGAGAGATAAAAGAACCCAGATTCTAGTAAGGTATATACTTGCAAGAATTTATAATTAACTAACCTGCTAACTTCGTTCGGGTTCCTCGTATTTTGACCCATCACGACAAACGCTCTTCCAAGAACCGTTGACTTTGACTTTTACGGGACATCCTTTTGAGTCACCATTCACGCTGGATCGGGTTTCGATATCGTCTAATCTCGAGCGATATGACCTTCTTTTCCATAATTATAGCATACCTTGGAAGGCTTTGAGCAGTTTGACCTTATATGTCCCTCCTCTCCACATCTCGTAGCATCTAACGGCGATCGTTCTCTTCCCTAGAATTTGTTGATGGTGCCGATTGATGTTCTTTGCCGACGCCTTCCCGCCATCGTTAAATCTTCTCTTTTTAGATTAGACATCTCTTTCCATAATATCAACGCGTCAAAATGCGACTTTTACCCATGCATCACTCATTCTCACTCGTTCGATTATTTCTTCTTTTAGCTCGATTCCAAACTTTATCATCTTATACTCGCCAAAGAGTGCTTCATTCAAGCATCACGTGTCGGGTAACACAAGCTTGAATCGTTGCATCCTTTTGCTCCACGACCGCTCGCAATTCTTTAGCTTTGCTTTCTAACTCATGAATACGATTTTGCAATTCTATATTTCGATCATAAAATACCTCTAATAAACTCTCTTGGTACCTCTTCTTCCTCTTCTTCCTCACTCTCACCATTTGTTACCTCTGCGATTATCTCGGAAGTCAACTATCAATTCTTCACTCACCACACGGATATCTCTAATTCCTTCTTCGCCGACATCACATTATCCTCGGTTGGCGATTAGAGGTGTCTCCACGATCTCATTCACTCCATTGTTAACGCTCAAATGCCATTCTAAAAAACTATCATAAAACAAGGGTTAATTAAATATATTAACAAATCACATAATACCCCTATAATATGACCAACCAACAAATAAGCTTAGGTAGGACACACTAGCGAAGGATTTACTCGTCTCTCCCCTCTAGTTCTATTCCCCGATCTCCGCCAGAGATCATATCCCTAAGCTCGATATTAACCGCGACGCGCCCCAAAATAGGTATACACAACACCCATTCTGAGTCGCCAAATACATGGTATGTAAACAACTACAACTTTATTAATACAACAAGAAAAAGCGTGAGTTTGAATACAAATATTATCTTCTAGACAATATCTATACTCAAATAAATCCTCATCACATTTATTGATACATTATTTTACAAAAATGGTGAGGACTACTAAACAACTCTCTCTGAACCTTCATTCCATACCCACTAAGTACTTCGCTTTACATTCTCGCCTCCCGAGAAGAAAAAAAATGGAACAATCGAGGAAAAGGGTGAGCTCAACTAGCCCAATAAAGAATATTATGACTAAGATAATATACAACAAATTATCGTTAGTCTCCAACAGGAAAAAAATCGATAGAATACAATGAGATAACAAGTTTCGGATCAATATTCGCAGTGAAATAATAATTCATAGAAGAGTTACGTAGAGAATGAAATCTACTATAATCTATGAATTTAACAGATCCATCATCAATATTTTATCCTCAGTAACATCAATCAATATTCATCTCAAATCAAATATTCATCTTTGCACTACTGGGCCAAAAGATATTCATCAATCGGTCATGTTCATCTCAACACTGCTCATCTTTGCACTAAAGGCCAAAGATATTCATCACGGGTCATGTTCATTTAAACACTGCTCATCTTTGCACTACAGGCCAAAGATATTCATCGATCGGTCATGTTCATTTAAACACCGCTCATCTTTGCACTACTGGGCCAAAGATATTCTTCAGAAATCATTCATCTTTGCACTACAGCCGAAGATATTCAATAATATCATCATTTAAGATTGAGGATGATGAAAATATATTTTAAAGAACGAATCCAAAGAAACAAAATGACAAGGATTAAGGATTAAGGATTCAGTACTTTGTTTTATCCATGTCCAACAATACCTCAAAAATAATCATAGTGGTGTAAAATTCAAGAATGATCAAAACATGGATACAATCAAAGCTAGTATCCAAAATAGATATTTTGGACGAAAAGAAAAATTTTATTTTTCGATGAATAAAGTCAGATATCGTGAATAGTCTCGATATCGTGAATAAGAAACTCAGACACCAAAAGATAGAAATTCCACAAAAAAAAAAACATTTTCACGCTTACGTGAATAAGTACTCATGAATAATAGAACTCGTGAATAGAACTCATGAATAGTAACTCGTGAATAGTAACTCATGAATAAGTAACCCAGACATGAAAAAGTTCCAAATTTGATAAAAACTTTAGATCAACATTTCAAAGATAATGATATTGAAGAAATAATATCATTACTGAAAAAATAATATCCCTTACCTCAAAGAATCGATGATTTCCTAAGGAAAGGTCTCAAGTGATCTTTGAATGAAACTTATCTTGAGTAAAAACTCTCAAAGTATCTAAATACTCACAAAATACGCTCAATAATATAGAGAGAGAAAGAGAAAAACTTTGTTTACGGTGTGATTTTCAATTCTAACTTAGCCTTCTCTATTTATAGGAAAATGTTAGCCGTACCAAGCAGACTTGACACCTACCGATGGCTTTACTCGCTACTATTGCCACCCACCACATTTGAAATAAAATTCAGCACATTTTTTCACCAACCACAAGTGGGGCCCACTCAATTCTAGAATTTTCCACCAAAATCAATTATAACCCTAATTTCCGAATCGACACCTCTTAAAATTCATAACAAATCATTCGTTCATTTTAACGGTTCAAAAGTTGTGGACATATACTCAACTTATATATGTATAACATATCCAAAAATTTCAACGATCCAACGGTTTGGATTAAATATTATAACTCACACAATAAAGCTATAATAACACCGATTTGATCTTTTAATACCTCCAATCCGACAAAATACAAATAAAACATCTCAAAGATTAATTCCTTCATTAATAACCACATAAATAAATCCATCATTTATATTCATATAAAATAAATATTTCTTTATCATATGAATCAATAATTAATTATTCACAAATAATATTACAGAATCACAATTATGACAACCAGCCGCTCCTGAAAGTTAGAGGGCTTTCCAATAAGGATCTCTCCTTCTTGGCGCGCAATTAGGTGACCAAACCTCTCCTTAGACGAACTTTCTAGACATTGCCAATAATGTTATCTAATAATATTATTCAAATAATATGAATTATTGATCCGATAATGGGAAATCTTCATGCGGTGACAATTATTGAACAACAATAATATAAAATATCAACGCAAAGAATTATTGAATCAATAAAATAAAATATTGAATAAGAACTCACTGTGAAAATTATTGAGTAGTGCCTTCTTACGTAAGGATCAATAATTCACAATATTATTGTGCAATCTGCAATGCTTCTTTAACCAATGCCAGACATCTTGTATTTTAACCACCGGGTATTCCAATGATCTTAATTCATAACAAACTACGCCAAGTTATTTTTAACCAACTTATATTTGTCGTTTCCTCATCCAATCGCTTTTCTCGTTATGGGGCCCACACATACGGTCATTTCTGCCGTCGTAATTTAATATTCTCCGACAAGCGATCTGAATATTCCACGACCAAACGAATATTCCCAACAACAATGAATATTTTATAACCACTTGCTTATTTTGAAATATTTGCGTATTTAACCCTTAACTATCCACATTAATCAAATCAACCCTTACTATTTCAAAATAATAAATAAAGGAAATTCCTTTTTATTTAAAAAAATTTCGGGGTCTTACACTTCGTAAGAATTTATAATTAACTAACCCGTGCTAACTTCGTTCGGGTTCCTCGTATTTTGATAGAATTCACGACAAACGCTCTTCCAAGAACCGTTGACTTTGACTTTTACGGGACATCCTTTTGAGTCACCATTCCTCACGGATCGGTTTTCGATATCGTACATCGAGCGATATGTTATTCCTTTCCACAATTATAGCATACCTTAAACTGTTGTGGGCAGTTTGGGCTGATATGTCCCTCTTTCCCGCATTTGTAACATATGACTGATGGTCTTTCTCCTCCTCGAACCCGATTCTACTGCTGGCGACGCGTCTTCACACGGTCGTTGTTGAATCTCCTCTTTTAAAATCTCCTCCCGACTCGCTTCTTCTATTTTCATGGCCACGATTACCACCGAGTGGTTACCGCCTTTGTCCGTATTCTTCTTTCTCCGCCGGTTATCGTTATTCGATGATCGCTTATCTTGATATGATCCTCGGTTATGGTCCCTCGGTTGAACGTACTCGTTATCTCGCTTCTAACAACCGAGCCTTGTTGACAACATCCGAATAGAGAAAAATTTATGAGAAATGAGATCTTCGACGTATCTTGGGGTTTGAAACCTCTCGAAACATCCGCGTCAAATCGTTCCTCATTCTCCACCAAATGAGGTGCAACACGGATAACTCCGCGAACTTCGCCTCGTCTTTGGGACACCGCCATGTTATTCTCGCTTCTAGTCTAATAAACTCCACTTCCTTCATATAGACGAATACTTTCGGGAAGTACTTGTCATTGAACAGCTTCAAATGTCTCCCATGACATGCAGAAAGGTGGATGGATGCACGCTTCACGATTCCCACCAAGAATCCGCCTTTCACCACGGAACATAAAAGTAGCGAATGGAACCTTCTATTCCTCCGTGCATCCCAAGACATCGAATATCTTGGTAATTTGCTTGACCCGTGTTTTCGCCATGATCGGATCGGCTTTCCCCGAGTTCGGTGGTCCCAACTCTTTGAATCGCTTGGTTGTGACCACCCGTGAATTCTATCATTTCTCCTGTATTTTGAGCACGAGTCTCCTCAAATCGATTTTGCATGAACCGCAAAAAGCTTCTAAACATCCCTCGTTCATCATCTCGCTTCCGGGTGTTGTTCACGGAGGTACATTGTCACTGTTGCACGCTCTCCTCGTTGGCAAATCTGAGCATCTCCACGGTCTCATTTACTCCACTATTAATATTCTCGACGACATTCTCAATCATCGTCGCTAAAATAAGGGTTAATTAAGGAAATCAATATATCACATAATATCCCTATAAACCGACCAACTAACAAATAAGCTTAGGTAGACACACACTTAGCGAAGGATTTACTCTCTCTCCCTCCTAGTTCTATTCCCCATCTCACGCCGGAGATCATATCCTGACTCGATACCAACCGTGACGACCCCAAAATAGGTCCATTCCATCCAACCCATTCCGAGTTGTCAATACATGGTGCGTAAACAACTACAACTTTATTATTACAACAAGAAACTGTGAGTTTGAATACAAATATTATCTTCTGATAATATCTATACTCAAATAAATCCTCATCACATTTATTGATACATTATTTTACAAAAATGGTGAGGACTACTAAACAATCCTTTCTAAAACCTTCATTCCACACCCCACTGCATCGCTCGCTTATATTCTCGCCTCCCGAGAAAAATGGAACAAAAAGAAAAGGGTGAGCTCAACTAGCCCAATAAAGAATGTTATGACTAAGATAATATAGAACAAATTATCGTTAGTCTTCAACAGGAAAAATCGATAGAATCTGATAGAAAAACAAGTTTCGGATCAATATTCGCAATGAAATAATAATTCATAGAAGTTACGTAGAGAATGAAATCTACTATAATCTATGAATTTAACGATCCATCATCAATATTTTATCCTGTAACATCAATCAATATTCATCTCAAATCAAATATTCATCTTTGCACTACTGGGCCAAAGATATTCATCATCGGTCATGTTCATCTCAACACTGCTCATCTTTGCACTAAAGGCCAAAGATATTCATCGATCGGTCATGTTCATTTAAACACTGCTCATCTTTGCACTGAGTGCCAAAGATATTCATCGATCGACCATGTTCATTTAAACACCTATTCATCTTTTGCACTACGGGCCAAAGATATTTCTTCAAAATCATTCATCTTTTACACTACGTGCAAAGATATTCAATAATATCATCATTTAAGACCGAGGATGATGAAAAATATTTTTAAAAAAACGAATCCAAAGGAAACAAAATGACAAGGATTAAGGATTCGTACTTGGTTTCATCCACGTCCCAAAAATACCTCAAAAATAATCATAGTGGTGTAAAATTCAAGAATGATCAAAATATGGATACAATCAAAGCTAGTATCCGAATAGATATTTTGACGAAAAGAAGAAATTTTATTTTTCTATGAATAGTCTTGTGATATCGTGAATAGTGTCGATATCGTGAATAGTCTAGTATATCGTGAATAAGTAACTCAGACACCAAAAGATAGAAATTCCACAAAAAAAACATCTTCACGCTTTCTTGAATAGTACTCGTGAATAAGAATCTCGTGAATAAGAACTCATGAATAGTAACTCGTGAATAAGAACTCATGAATAAGAACCCCAGACATGAAAAAAGTTCCAAATTTGATAAAAAGTTCCAACCAATATTTCAAAGATAATGATATTGAAGAAATAATATCATTACGAAAAAATAATATCCCTTACCTCAAAGAATCAAGATTTACTTAGTTGAAACACCTATATAAGGTCAAGGAACTTGCACCATCTAACAATACTCAAAATATACTCAAAATACTCACAAGAATACGCTCGATAATATAGAGAGAAAGAGAAAACTTTGTTTACGGTGTGATTTTCAATTCTAACTTAGCTTTCTATTTATAGGAAAATGTTAAGACGTAGCAAAGCGGACTTAACTGCAACCTCGATGGCTTTTACTCGCTACTATTCCCACCCACCACATTTGAAATAAAATTCAGCACATTTCTTCACCAACCACAAGTGGGGCCCACTCAATTCTAGAATTTTCCACCAAAATCAATTATAAACCTAATTTCCGAATCAGTCACCTCTTAAAATTCATAACAAATCATTCGTTCATTTTAACGGTTCAAAATTTGTGGACATATACTCAACTTATGTATGTATAACATATCCAAAAATTACAACGATCCAACGGTTTGGATTAAAAATTATAACTCACACAATAAAGTCAGAATAACACCGATTTGATCTTTTAATACCTCCAATCCGACAAAATACAAATAAAACATCTCAAAGATTAATTCCTTCATTAATAACCACATAAATAAATCCATCATTTATATTCATATAAAATAAATATTTCCTTATCATATGAATCAATAATTAATTATTCACAAATAATATTACGTAATCACATTTATGACAACCAGTCGCTCCTGGGAAAGAGGGGCTTTCCGATAAGATTTCTCCTTCTTGGCGCCGCAATTAGGTGACCAAACCTCTCCTCGATGAACTTTCTAGACATTGCCAATAATGCTATCTAATAATATTATTCAAATAATATGAATTATTGATCCGATAATGGGAAATCTTGTCTGCGATGACAATTATTGAAACAATAATAATATAAAATATCAACGCAACAATTATTGAATCAATAAAATAAACTATTGAACAAGAATCTTTGTAACAATTATTGAGTAGTGCCTTCTCTACGTGCGAATCAATAATTCAACAATCTTGCAATACCGGTGTCTTCTTTGTGCTTGACGCCAGACATCAGTATTTTAACCAACGGGTATTCCAACAGGTCTTAATTGTAATAACTCTGCCAGTTATTTTTAACCAACTTATATTTGTCGCTTTCTTCATCCAATCGCTTTCACATGGGGCCCACATGGTTCATACTACTGTTGTAATTTAATATTCCCCGACGGTTCGAAATATTCCACGACCAAACGAATATTCCCCGACAACAATGAATATTTTATAACCACTTGCTTATTTTGAAATATTTGCGTATTTAACCCCTAACTATCCACATTAATCAAATCAACCCTTACTATTTCAAAATAATAAATAGAAAAAATTAAATTTCATTAATAATAAGTTGGGGTCTTACAGTTAACATAGTATAAGTCTAGGTTGGCTTGGGGTTTTTATTTTAGTAATATTCAGTCTGTACAACAAAGCTATCAAAGTCTCGGAGGTGAGAGGTGTTGCAGAGGTGCAAAGGGGACAGAGGTGTCCAATCGATCGTCGTTGTAAGATGGAGTTATTTACTTTGTAATTGCTGAGTATTATTTTAATAAAGTGAGGCTCCAATCCTAGTTGAGATTGGACGTGGATTAGGCTACTAGACTAGAGGATAGGGGCTGAACCATGTAAAAAATCTCGGTGTAATTTACTTTTTTTGTGCTTCTGTTTTTAAGCTTTTTATTCTACCGAGTTTGTTTTTAGTTGGAAAATTTTTATACTAATACGGACAGATATTAGCTGTCCGTTTTAACAGTTTAAGAACATAACTAATACGGACAGGGTTAAACTGTCCGATTATCGTCTGCTATAGTAAACTTAAAAAATTAGGCACTTTAGATCACTTCTAAGTATTTACACCTATTCGCCCCCCTCTAGGTGTGCTTTAATTACAGAATTACAATTATATCATATATATTACATACTAAATATATATATATATATATATAAATATTAATTCTACTATTATTAAGAAAACAAATAATTAATTAAACCATAATTTAACAGTGAAGAATCACCTAGACCAAAGTCAAATATTTACCTTGTCCTAGTTGTCGTTGATGACTTCAATCTCATCCTCATTCTCATTCATCGATCAGAGGAATTCAAGCCAACTTATAACTCTTTTTTCATAAATATGGTCTGCATCTTTTTTGGGTGAATTGTCTTAATTAATCGATCATTTGGTTTTCAAATCGACTGAGTTAATTTTATAATTAACTGAGTTAACTCACCTGTTTTCCAAATTGAATGGATCGCCTTTGGTGCCTTTATATATTAGTCATATAAAACCATTTGACAGCTTAAAATGGATTAAGAACTATTAATGACACGTTGATTATGGAATTATAAAATCCTTCATAAAATATAAATATAGCCTTTGAACTACAAATCCCCATCAAAAGATAAAAAAAATTCAAATAATTTTAAATTAAGACAAATATTTAAATCCCAAATATATATATAACAAAATACAATTGATTTGATTTTTTCGCTCACCCTAATAAATTATATGTGTCGTCCAAAATTTTGGATAAATTCCACCGTCCATGTAATGTCAGAAGTACGGGACACAACTAATATATATATATATATATAGAGAGAGAGAGTAATGCTACAAACACAAACTATTTTATAAACATTTTACAATTCTGTTGACGATGTAGCGTCCATCTCAAAGATATTGATCAACAAATTACTTGAATGTAGCTTTTCGCTTTACACAATACGATATCTTTGAGATGGTATACATTAATCAACAAATTTAGAAAATATTTATAAAATAATTTATATTTCTAGTATTATTATTATATATATATATATATATATATATATATATATATATGAAAAATATATATACTCAATTGTGTACATATATATGAAAAAAATAATGTCGTAGTTACGGTTTTTTTCATATATATATATATATATATTTGGGCCAGTATATAAATAAGGAGACAAATGCTCTTTCACTCTTCACTGCATCAGTTTACACACACTCTCGTTCATGTTATCCTCTTCCCTCCAATGGCTGCTGTCGAACTGCAAATGCTAAAACTCCAATCCCTCCTCAACTAAAAGCACCATCAACCTAATAACAACAAATTTCAATCAATGGAAGCTCTAAATTCCTCATTCATCTCCACTAACCCCTTCAATTCCACAGCTTCAAAACCCTCCAAACCCCCCAAATCAAAAAGCGCCATCATATTATGCTCAGTCTCACCAGACCCATGGTCCCTCAGTGACGGCAACAACCTCAACAAACCAAAACCCAAGTCCAAAAACCCCAAAAATCGACTCTCCGATGACAACGCCCGCCGCATAATCAAAGCAAAAGCCCAATATTTAAGCACCCTTAGGCGCAACCAGGGCTCACATGCCCAGACCCCAAAGTGGATCAAGAGATCGCCGGAGCAAATGGTGCAGTATTTGGAAGATGACAGAAATGGGCATTTGTATGGTAAGCATGTTGTGGCGGCTATACAGCGAGTTCGGAGTCTGGCTGGGAAGCCTGAAGGGTCTTATGATATGAGAGAAGTGATGGGTTCTTTTGTTACCAAGCTCACTTTTAGAGAGATGTGTACTGTGTTGAAGGAGCAAAAGGGATGGCGCCAAGTGAGGGATTTTTTTGGTTGGATGAAATTGCAGGTTGGTTTTTTTTTTTTTTTTTTTTAAATTTTTATTATCTTTTATAGAATTTATTGGGTGTTATAATTGTAATGCTGCAGTTAATGTAATCTGTTTTTTGCCCTGAAAATCTTCCTTATTCTGTAGTTTTGTTAATTTGTTATTGTTTTTCTGTTGAGATTAAGTTAAGTAACAAAAGCTGGTTATAGAATACCACATTTTGCAGACATGTCATAACTGGTGATTTAATGCAGATTAGGGAAGTTAAAGGGAGTCAAATTTGAAAACCAAAATGTTAGTTTATGAACCGAAATTTAACATTACCCTTAAAATTCTCTAACATCAATAAGTGCTTGTACTTATAGCGGGCCTCATAAAAATTGTAGTCTCTTTGCAGTAATATACACTATTGACTTTGGTAAAGGTTCTATCATTTTGGGACAAAAATAAAAATCAATTACAAATCTTTGCGGGATGGAGGGAGTAAATAGTTCTCTTTCCGGTTCATATATTTTCCATATGTTGTACTATAAAAAGTTTAGAGGGCTAAAAGTAGTCTATAGGTATGGCGGTACGTTTGATAACTTCTTGTTGTGCCTTTTGGCTTTCATGGTAATTTATAATCATTGTCAACTAGTATTACGAAATGTTTACCCACATTTCTTGGTTATTTGTGGGAAAAAAAAATCAGTGATTTTATAAAGACTTAACAAAACATAACTATAACAATATGGGCATTCACCTGATCACCAAGTCAAGCTTACAGTCTTATACAAATGGAATAAGATTACAAAGTTTTACATGAATGTAATGTATTAGAACCCTGATTATTCATAGAGTAGCCAATCTTCCAAGTTCCTAGGTAGATTCCAGTCCATAAACCTAGGATTTGAGTAAACTATCAAATCTTTTCAAACCAAATTCCAAGGTCTCTGTTAGTATTTACTTTTATAAAGAAAAATTATCTGTTAGTATTTGTATATTCTACAAATGTTCTCTTTCCATAAGATATAGACTGCATTATGCATCAGAAAATTCAATCCTCCTGATGTTAGTAGCAAGGATATTCTTTTATAAAGTTAGATTCTATAATGAAGTTCATACTCCCTTCTTATAGCAGTTCTACTGACCGAACAACTATTTAGAACTTCTCTCCAAACTTTTGTTGCAAAAGAAATTGAAGGAATACATGATCATTCTGTTGTTTGGTTAGTTTTTGTTTCCAAAACTTATGGTCAATAATAAAAGTTGACTGTAGATACCTTTAAGATATTATACTTTACTTTCATGATTTATACATAGAAATAATTTCAATAACTTTAAAACTTTTATTTCATCAGCATAAAAATTACAGTAAGAGAAAATCATTAAACCAAATGCATACCAAAGTTTGTACTGTTTTTTTGTAGTTTTCATGTTATATGTTACAATTATGGAATTAGATGGCTTTGAAGTCAGAGGACTTGGTTTATCTTTTTCATCTCTTTTTGAATCTGTTTCTATGTTTATTGTGTAAATTTGTTAAAATTCAGTGAGACTGCGATATTGACTTCTTAGTGGTTCATTTTCCTGAAGCAATCCTTATTGTTAGTAAAGTTATATAAAGAATCTGCACATATTAATTTGGTGTAATGTTAGATTTATGGTTGAACAGTTAAGCTACCGACCTAGTGTTATTGTCTATACAATCGTGGTACGTATGTATGGTCAAGTTGGAAAAGTCAAGCTTGCGGAACAGACGTTCTTGGAGATGCTTGAATCAGGGTGTGAGCCAGATGAAGTTGCTTGTGGTACCATGCTGTGCACATATGCTAGATGGGGACGACACAAGGCTATGTTGTCATTTTATTCTGCTGTACGTGAAAGGGGAATCTCACTCTCTGTTGCAGTTTTCAATTTTATGCTTTCGTCTCTGCAGAAAAAATCACTCCATGAAAATGTTATAGAGTTGTGGAGGCAGATGGTTGATACAGGAGTAGTGCCGAATCGTTTTACTTATACAGTAGTGGTAAGCTCATTTGTTAAAGAAGGTCTAGCTGAGGAAGCTCTTAAAACTTTCAAGGAGATGAAAAGTTTAGGCTTCATGCCAGAGGAGGTAACTTACAGCCTCCTAATAACTGTATGTTCCAAAATGGGTAACAAAGATGAAGCTTTCAGACTCTATGAGAACTTGAGATCACAAGAAATAGTTCCAAGTAATTTTACGTGTGCATCACTTCTAGCCCTGCACTACAGAAACGGGGATTATTCTAAAGCCCTTTCCCTTTTTTCAGAAATGGAAAGATATAAAATTGCTGCAGATGAGGTTATCTATGGTTTACTTATTAGGATATATGGGAAACTTGGTCTCTACGAGGATGCCCAGAAAACTTTCAAAGAGATAGAGAAGTTGGGTCTACTAAGTGATGAGAAAACATACATAACGATGGCGCAGGTCCATCTCAATTCAGGAAACTTTGAGAAAGCTTTGTGCATAATGGATCAAATGAGGTCTAAAAACATTTTGTTTTCAAGATTTGCTTTTATTGTCTTATTGCAATGCAATGTTATGAAGGAAGATTTGGCATCTGCTGAAGCTACATTTCAAGCTCTGTCAAAGACTGGGCTTCCCGATTCTGGTTCTTGTAATGATATGCTCAGGTTGTATATGAAACTGGGCTTGACTGAAAAGGCAAAAATTTTTGTTATCCAGATAAGGAAAGACCAAGTAAAATTTGATGAGGAGCTTGTCAAGACAGTCATGAAGGTATATTGCCAGGAGCAAATGTTAAGAGATGCTGAGCAATTGATAGATGAGTTGAGTACAAGCGAATCATATAAGGACAATAAATTCATTCAAACATTTTCTATGGCTATGAATGGAGAATCCTGGAGATCTGAAGTTGCTCTTGAGCCCTTGGACCCACGTGGTACTATGGCTTTTGGGATGATGCTTAGTCTGTATTTGGCATATGGCAATATCAGTAGAACAGAAAAAACACTCAAACTGTTGCTCAAGATTGCTAATGGTTTGACAGTTGCCAGCCAACTTGTTATCAATTTCATTAAAGAAGGCAAGAATCTTACTTATATGGTTGGTCATTTTAAAGATCATACATATATATATATATGTGTGTGTGTGTGTGTGTGTGTGTGTGTGTGTGTGTGTGTGTGTGTGTGTGTGTCAGCTCAGATTTCATTTATTTGAAGCTTTTTTTTTTTCTGCATCTTGCATAACTTTAAGTTCAGTAATTGTAACAATTTTGTAATACAATGGTTAATCTTAAACATCAAAACTGAATGTAAATATAGGTGACACATCAAAAGCAGAATATCTGTATGAGGTATTGATCAAGCTAGGACACAAGCCAGAGGATGCTGCAAGTGCGTTTATGATAAGTTTGTATGGGAAGCAGCAGAAGCTGAAACGGGCGCAAGAAGTCTTTGCAGCGGTGGCAGATTCCTCCACGGCTAAAAACCCTTTATATAATTCAATGATTGATGCATATGCCAAGTGTGGTAGATCAGAGGAGGCATACTTATTTTTCAAAGAAGAGACTGAGAAGGGGCATCATTTGGGTGCTGTTGCCATCAGCATGCTTGTGAATGCTTTGACCAATTGTGGTAAGGATGGTGAATCTGAAGTGAGTGATGTTATATTAAGAGTGATATCATTGGGGAATTCACGAGCTATTATTCTCATATTCTGCCAAAGTTTTAGATATTCACAACAAGCCACTCATATTCTGGATTCTTCAATATGTGATCTTATGCCTTCTAAAAATTGGTTAAATTATCTTTTTCCTTCAGGGATGCAGTCAATAAATAGGAAAAGGATACCTAAACCCATTCTTAGAAGGCATCATACAGAATGGATTGTCATGAATGTCTTTATTTTGAGTAACTAATATAAAATATTGATAAGTTAAAATTAGGGGTTTAGAACCTGAATTTTAAGATGAAAAGTGTAGAAGGTAGTAAGTTCTGCAGCCATACTAAACCTGAAAGAATGCAATTTTTTTAAAAAAATTTCAAGTTCATTGCCTAGAACGCTGTGACAGAACACATCATGTATGGGCTTGAAAATCTTGTTGTAGATTATATAGGTTGTAGGGCTTGTAATTTTACTGAAATTAGGAAGTCAAAATAGATAACATTGGTACAAACAATTTCAAAGCATAAGTTACAAGCGGAGACAAATTTCTTTTGTTTTTCTGATGAGTAAGCCACACAAAAGCATTCGAAGAGGCTCAATAACATGAGTTGGTTACTTGATTCTTTAGGACCCATGGACCACAACAACATCTCACGTGTAGCAAAGTAACATTACCAAACTACCCTCTGATGCTAATTCACATAAAGTTGTATAGAACATATTAGCGGTTATACTGCAAAGAAATGAGTTAAAGCTTTTGTAGAAGGTCTGGTGCTTGCTCAGGCAGTTTGAGGTTATATATTCGTAAAAACCCCGAAAACTAACATTTGCAGGCTGTAAAACGCCATCTTTTTACTTCTAAATAAGCCCTAATCTCATATAGTAATGCTTTCATGCAAACAATTAAAGGGTTTATTAGGAGGTATGGTGAAATGCTGCTTGGTTTGTTATAACTGTGATATTTTTTCTATAGGTTTAGACCGTTTAGTATAATCTTGATAAACTCATTTCAGGCAAATACCGACTAGCAGAGAATGTAATTCGTGATAGCATTCATTACAAATTGGAGCTTGATACTGTAGCATTTAATACCTTCATCAAAGCAATGCTAGATGCAGGTTAAGTTATCCTTTCCTCCCCTTTATTTAGTGAGGAATTTAAAGGCAGAAAAAGTTGGGATGACACTTGTAGACAATTTGATGGTGCAGGTAAATTGCACTTTGCAGCCAACATTTATGATCACATGCTTTCATTGGGTGTTGCTCCATCAATTCAGACATACAACACAATGATCAGGTAAGAGCTAAACTTTCATGGTCGAAGCCTTCATAGTCTTGTGGTAATAGTGCATACATGGCAATTAAAGGGAGTAGTTTGGGGTCAGAAGAAGCATTTGACTTGCTTATCCTTATAAAAGAGGTGAAGCACACAGAAATAGCATGTAGTTTATTTGCTAATGAAGCAGTTGATAACGTGTGCAGTGTGCATGGACGTGGTCGAAATCTGAATAAAGCTGTAGAGGTATTTAACATGGCTCAAAGCATGGGAGTGGCTTTGGATGAGAAGGCATACACTAATATGATATGCTACTATGGGAAGGCTGGTAATATGTTATTTCGTCTTTCGATCTCATTAAATATCATAGAAGTATAGAACTAGGGCTGATGTCATGCTTAAAAAGTCTGATGGGAGGTTCTATAAGCAAATTGAGTTTAAAATGGAATTAGAGACGGTTTGTATTGACACGGGATTTTGATTACTTCATAAACTTGCTAATTTATTATCAACCTAGTCATCACCATCTCTGATGGAACTACTGATTTAGAACAAAAGAAATAACCCTGCATAGTTTTCTGGTTTACTGTGATAATCTTAAATTGCTAGATAATTCTGTTGTAATTTTTGAGGATAATTTTTTTAACTACTTGTAGGTAAAAGTGATGAAGCATCCCTTCTATTCGCCAAAATGCAGGAAGAAGGAATAAAACCTGGGCAGGTACACACGTTTTTCCAAAGCTTTAATGTTAAAAAGTGAAAGAGATACCGTAGCATAAGTAATTGGTCTGAAGAAAACCCACTTGTTGTTTAGGGTCCTTTATAAATTATAAATTTTAGCAAATGTGTCGCAATGGAAAACGGAGTAACAACAAAATCAATCACATGAATTGAATCTGGAACTTTACTTACGATCACAAGAATCGGTCACAAGAATCCACAAAGGAGAGATAAAAGAATGTAGAACAACTGTCTCTGATAATTTAATAATAATGAGAGTTCTTTTATAATAATAGCCCTAATAGATTATTTATACTATCTAAATCCTAAAATTAAATAAAATCCAATAAACTTACAAATTAAGCCCAAAACATAAACGGGCCCAAAGTAGTTAAATCTAGGCTATCCTAATTAATAAATAAAAATACATCAAATATTTAAATTGTCCATAAATACCAAAACAAAAATTATAACAAATTTTGGCCGATAACTTTTCCCGTGTCATTTTCCTTTTCTTGGAGAAAATTCGACCTCGAATTTTAAAATGTAGTATCAAGCACCAACAGTTAGACATTCGCCATCTTCTTTGTACCATGTATTCACGATGTTGTTTCTTAAAGAAAATTTTATAAGTAATCAAAGCTTTCATATTAACCTGCAATTTCAACAAATGATTAGGCACGGTGAAATCAAAATTTTCCAAGTTGGCGAATACAGGATTATGATCAATCTCAATTTTTACGATATTCGCATCCTTATATCGCGTTGACTTCATCTTCCTCAATCCCTAAACTTGGTTCGTCTTTAACTATAACTTCTTCTTCAACCTCCTCCATGTCTACCACACTTTCTCTACTCGAACGGACAAATCACATGACTGAGAAGTAGGATTGATAGCACTACAACTTTCTTGAAGTTTTCCCAGTTGGCTATGAAATTTTTGGAACACCTAGTAACTTCATAAATTTGAAAAGAAATCTTCTTTTGACGCTCTTCTTTAGCTATTCTTTTCTCAACTCGATACCAATGTTTCAATCTGTTAAGTCTATAATGTGTTTCCTCCAATTCCTCTAAAAGATCATCATATTGGGGCAGTAAATTTTTATGATGACACACATAAATTTCGTAGTCCAAGTCGCATTCATTCTTAAGAAAACAAATATTTTCTTTTTCTTGTGCAATCCTTGTTTTTGTAGCTCGAGACATTTTTTTTAATATCAATATTTAAATTGTACAACTGAAAACTCCCAGAGCTCTTAAGAAAAGAATCAAAAAGTTTAGTAGATAATTGGTAAATTGCACAAAAATGGGGGATTGATTTAGAGATATCTATTTAGGTAAAGGGTCAAACTGAAATTTCCCAGGACTTGAGGTACCCAAACAGAATAAGTAAGCTAAACAGGAGTGCCAAAGTATAATTATGGCAATAAGAAATCGAAACTCAAATTATACCTTGTATTACGTTTGCACCAAATCATGAGAAATAGCACGAAGCACAAATGCCTTTAAATAGCACGAAGCACAAACGCAAAGGCAACACGTTGACAGTGACTTTTGTTTGGAACGAGGTCCTCTATTGCGCACGCTAAGCTTGGTGGTGATGACGGCAAAAAATTGATCCACTATTTTTTTTAACAAATAAAATTTAAAAGATAAATTCGATTAGTTTTAACTAGTCTCCACGATGAACGATTGGAGTGGGTGTCTTTTGCTTAATCAATATAATCGTCCTTGTCGTGGGCTAACTCCTAGGCTATGATGCCAATGGAAGACGGGTGACACAATGGAAGAACTTTGTGATCACAACAATCGGAGAGACCAAATAAACAATCGATAATAATCTGATAATTCAATAATATTGAGAGTTCTTTTATAATAAGGATTAATCTACTTTTTGGTCATTGTACTAGGGGATCGATTTTCATTGTGGTTACCGAATCTTTTTTTTATTACAAACACATTACTATACTCGAAAAAACTTACAAAATGGTTATTACTTATAATTCTGTCAAAAAAATGACAGAATTCGTTACCCGAGCATATCACCTAAGGCTTAAATGTTGATGTGTATATTAGTTTTGCCATGTGTATCATGTGCTCTGCATATGACACTTGATAATAAACTTTCAAGAGGATTCAATAAACTAGAAATGGAGAGAGACCAAGACTAATAAATCAAATCAAGGAGGTGGGTGGCATGTAATTTACGAAGATCGAATCAAATTCCTCCACTTTACCATCTCCGATCTATCAATCAAATCGTTGTCGATTTGTTTAAGGACATGCAACACGTATCAAAACTGGCAGTTGCGGATGAAGAGATCGACAAAGGATCGCTGCCAAACGAACCAAGATATCGCGATGTCGTCTGTGGTGGAAGATTGTGACACGTTGTCCTACCAAAAACCCTTTTCATTCGATCTAAACTTGCCTCCGTCGTTGGATGATGATATGGATGTTGGGAATCCCGAGGATTTACAAGCAACTGCCTTGTGCCTCTAATGGATGATGATGAAAGATTTAGTGGTTCTTTCATGATTCATCTGCTTTGTTTTAATGAGAGAGAAACTGGGTATTTGTTCCTTCAATTTTATTTTTATTTTTTTAAAAAAATTGTTAGATGATTTATAATTAGTGTATTCGATTTGGGGTTTGCTTTGACTAGAGTTATGGACACATTGAGCACCATTTGTATGTATGTGTACCATAGAAAATCATTGGGCATCTGAACTTGAGTTTGCTATCCCATTATGTGATTTCTCTTTACATTTCTTTAAACATTTACCACTATATAATGAAAATTAACTTTCTCACCGTACATATTTTTCTATATATTTTTGTATTGATTATTGTTAAGCTTTTGATTTATGGGTTTTTTTGTACATATTTGTATATTTTTGTATTGATTATTGTTAAGCTTTTGATTTATGGGTTTTTTTTGTACATATTTTTGTATTGATTATTGTTAAGCTTTTGATTTATGGTTCCTTTTATGTCTATTAATTAATTAATAATTTGATTTTCTACTTATATATATATATAATATATATATATAGTATGTGCCATTCTTCTTTCTGCCATTGAAACTCTTGTGGTTTTGGAGCGGTGGTCGAACTTTGAGCCGCAACCTAAAGATATGTAGGCGGAGGAGATGTGGCGCTGGAAGGAGGAGTGATGGGTTTTGTGGTGTTTGGTGGAGGAGGAGGAGGGCGACGACGGCGGTGATGGGTGGGTGGAAATCAAGGGAGATGAGGTTGGGGTTGACCAGAGGGAGTCGGAAGAATGAAGGTATCAGATCTGGATCTATTGGGAGAGTGGAAGGGTGTTTTGTGTGTGTGTGTTTTTCTTTTGTTTTTGTTTTTTATTTAAATAATGATACTTTGGCTTTAATTTGTGCTTTTTGTTTGTTTAAGAATGTTTTAAATTTTTTTTGGTTAGGTAAGCATATAATTTTAATTTTATTATTATGAAAAAGTGGACCTTGATGTTCACATCATCATAGACGTTAGCCACTTAAGTAACTGTTAATTTTCTTGGACGTAAAGTTATAAAATAACTAGTTTGTAATTTTTTTGAGTAATGCGTTTGTAACAAAAAAAATTCAGTAACCACAATGAAAATTGACCTTTAGTACAATGACCAAAAAGTCAATTAACCCCTTATAATAATAACCCTAATAGACTATTTATACTACCTAAATCCTAAAATTAAATAAAATTCAACAAACTTAAAAATTAAGCCCAAAACATAAAGAGGTCCAAAATAATTAAATATACTAGGCTATTCTATTTAATAAATAAAAATACATCAAATAATTAAATTGTCCATAAATACCGAAACATAAATTATAACGAATCTTGGCTAATAACTCTTCCCATGTCAGAATGAATATGTTTTCATATTTGTAAAATCATTTGTAAAGTATGAATGACAGCTTGATAATCACTTTTGCTGTTAACTCTCTCTTTCTCTCTCTAACATCATTGTTAAGATTGGCTATGCAGTATGCCCTCAAATGTTTGGAAAATCATTTTGTACTATATCCTTCATTTTCAGGTCCCCTTCTTTTATTTTGGTATATCCAATTTGACAAGTCAAAACAGTCGTAATAATAAAATTCTTTGAAACAATTGATCCTCAGCCAATGGTAAAATTTTTGGTTGTCAACTGTAAAGTAATAAATTTGATGCTTCCATGTATTCAAAATACAGGTGAGCTACAATATTATGATGAATGTATATTCTACTGCGAGACTTCATCGTGAGGCAGAGGAACTTTTCAATGCAATGCAAAGAGATGGTTGTCCGCCAGACTCCTTCACCTACCTTGCCCTTATACGAGCTTATACAGGAGGACTTAAATACTCAGAAGCAGAAGCTGCCATTATATCAATGCAGGAAAAAGGAATTCCCCCTTCCTGTGCTCATTATAACCTCTTACTCTTTGCATTTGCAAAAGCGGGGTTAACAAACGAAGCTGAAAGGGTTTTTGCAGAAATTATACCAGCGGGATTAAGTCCTGACCTTGCATGTTATCGGACTTTGCTTAGAGGCTACATGGACTATGGACATGTAGAAGAAGGTATTGCTTTCTATGAGAGGATCAGTGAGTTGGTGAAACCAGACAGGTTTATTTTGAGTGCAGCTGTGCATTTGTACAAGTCAGCTGGTATGGAACTCAGGGCTCAAGATGTTTTAAATTCCATAAACAGTTCAGGCATTTCATTCCTTGAAAATCTTGAAGTTGGATCAAAAACTAGAAATTCCTAGTATGTCAAAACCAATTTGGCATGTGTACTTTATCTAGTTTTGGAGAGGCAGTATCGGGAAATTGGAAAAAACCAATGATTTGGCGAAAGAAGGATTTAGCAGATGTAACATGTTTGAAGACGGGCAGTATATAATGATTTTTCGCAACCACCTTCATTCTGCTAATTTCATCATTTTCTGCTCCTCGGTTTTGATGAGTTTGTGCTCCTCAAACGCGTGACTGTAAATTATCAACTAAAATGGATTCCCGGGACTTTGCAATGAAGCTGGGCTAGCGCTGTGGTCTCTCCTCTCTTTTGCTTAAACGCGGTAAGATTAAGAAAAGGGATTTTTGTATGTTGCCTGCTCATGTGCTTTATTGAAGACGATACAATGTAGATACTCGTTGGAAACCAGATTTCTCTAACATCAAATATCGTTAGTGGTAATCGATAATTCTGGGTTCATGTCTGGTTGGAGAATTTTCTTGTCCCAGTACTTAATAAGCTCTTCAGATTCTTGAATAATAGTCTAGTCTTGGGGTCTTATTATTTGGGCAGTTGATTTAGATGGGCATGTACAGGTTTAGTTTATTTCTTCTAATTTTTGTCACCATATTTACTTCAATTATTGAGTTGTAATTTGTAAATGATATACTTCACCACTTTACCTAGTTTCTTTTCATTTTTGGTTCAACCATACCAGCTTACTATATCTGTTAAATTTCTTATTTCTTGTTTACTCATTTAAGGTTTATGATAAATAATATGAAAATAAATTATATTAGAACTGTCAGTAAAACAATAGTTTTAAATTTTATGCTATTTAATATTATAAATTATGTTATTTAATATAATAAATTAGTTCACAACTATAAAAATAGGGCGTACGGGATAAAATTGGAGGAAGAGATGTAATGGAGATGATATAAATCCAAAGGGTTCTTCTACACAGACCGGTCAATTGGACCGGTTATACAGACTGTATAATCTTGTTTTTGTATGTGTATTCAAATTATATCTAAAATATTATATTTTATTTTCTTTGAAAATAAATACTATACATTTTTTGGAGTCACAAGCAAAAAAAATAAAAAATAAATAAAAATCTGCCTGTCTAATAAACCTGTCCCATAAATCTGTCCGAGTAGACTTATTGAAATCGAAATAATACTTCTACAACATTCAATAACATGTGACTTGGGTAATTTGAGAAAATCAAGGGATTTAATATATGTTTAATTAAACCATTTTATAAATAATAATTACACAATTTATTAATATAATTCAAATTTCTTGATATATTTTAAATTACATAAGTGACTTTACTATTCGATAGTGTTTGATAGTGTAAGGCTCGGAAATAACTTATAAGTTGGTCAAATTATTTTATAAGTTGTTTTCTATTATTAACTTGTTTGATAATACTTATTTTTTGACTTATAAGTTCAGTTTTAAGTCAAAAAAGAAGAGGTAACTATTTCTGATTTATTTAAAAATGACTTATAAGTCATTTTAAAATAAGTTAGTTTGACTAATTGTAATGTCTATTTTGTCCATCTTCTATTTTGCTCATCTTTTTATTAATGTAAGTCATTGTGAGCCGAACACCTTCATATCTTATTTTAACTTAATTTTTGATTTATAAATCAAATTAATGTCGAATGTTTTTACTTATAAATAACAACTTAAAATAATTTATAAGTAAATTTATATTTTAAGTTATAAGTAAATTTAATATAAGTCATTCCTAGGCTTTTATTGAAAAAATAATAATTTTATATAACCAGATTACAAATTAAAATTACGGGGAAACCAAACTCGTTTCCCCTTGATCAAAATCTCTCTCGTCAGTTTTGGGTAAATATGGCAGCAATTGGAAGAAGACAAGGGTACGCAATGGCTTCGAATCTCTTGAAAATCCTAACTCGATCAACCAATCTCCCTTCTTCTTCTTCGTCTTCAAAATCAAGATTTCTCAGCGGCATTGTTAATGGTGACGTCGTCACATCTCACACTGCCAAATGGATGCAGGTATCATTTTACACATAACACACAACTTTCATGATTTATTTTCTTCAAATTCCATTGAAAATTGATTTATTTGGGTTGTAATCCTTTGTTATGAGCTCTTTTTTCCCCAGTTTTTAGTTTTTTGCTATTATCCATTAGCGATTACAGGAAGTCATGGTTTTAGGGTTTCGATGCAACCATGTAATTTTTGAATGATCTTCTTCCATTTCTTATGCTATTTTATCGTTTTATTGGGTTTTAATCATTAAGGCCTGGTTGATATTTTGTATATGAAGATATTCCTTATATTGTCAATCAAGTCATGCAAAGTAGACACTGACATATACTGAACGGATATTAAGCATACCTCTTAAATACCATAACTCTCTTAAATAACATATTTTTATTAAAACTACTTCGTTTTGAAGTTTTTTTTTAAAAACAAAATAATATTAAAAGAGAGCGGTTCCATCTGCTTTCTTTTTATTTACAAAAATGCCAACCGCGGCCTCACTTGTTTTTTAAAAGAATCTTGAAAACGACGTAGTTTTAATAAAGGTATACTATTTAAGAAGTATGCTTTAGATCCTTACTCCTGATATATAATCTCCTTAGTTATGTATCAATATATGGTAGTATTGTGGTAAGTTATGTAACTATATTTGTTGGGTTACAGGCTACTATTCTATGATCACATTCACTTTCCCAATTGATGTAACATTAGTATGCCCATGAATTCATTTCTTAGGTTTTAAAAGTAAGCCATTTGTAGCATCCTTGTATGATCAGTCCATTAGTAGTCAGGGGTGGATCTAAAAATATGTCAGCAGGGACAGATTTTCACTACAAAAAAAAGGGTCGACAATGAAGAATAAATCCTTCACAAGAAAGAAATAGTATATTACTCACGAGATTTATTGTGAAAAAAACTTTTCTTTCGCGCAATTCCTCATTTTAGAGCTCCACACTAAAAGTATCATTCGTTAAGTTAGTGACTAAATAATTTTTGTGAAGAATATATTGTTAAAAATGTGTTCTTCAAAAATTATATATTGTAAAAGATTATTTTTGTTTGGCGAGGAGATGATTTCCTCATAATTAACATTTTAAAAATTATATATTGTAAAAATGTCTTCCTTCATAAATAACAATTTGTGAAGAACATATTTACTTTAGAAAGGTTGGATTTCCTTCACTAATTACATAGTGTGATTTTTTTTAATTTATTGTGAAGAAATTTCTTCGACAATGCTTCTATTAAATAATCAAATCATTTCAAATTTAAAATATTTTTAAAATTATTTATTATTTTGTAATCAATATCAAATGAAACATTATATTATATAAATAACCAATTGTATAATATTCCACAATTAAATATATAATAATCAAGTAACAAAACCTACAAGGCTTGTAATCAAAACAAATGTAGGTGTCCCAAAGGCCTAATATCTAAAATCAATGTTCTAAAAGGCGCTAGGCGGGAGGCGGGAGGCGGGAGGCGGGAGGCGGGAGGCGGGGCTTAGCGCCTAGGGGGCCTAGGCGAGATTTTTTATTTTAAGGTAATTTTAATATTTTATCTTACATTTATCCAAATAAAATAATAATATAAAGCAAAACAATCTATAATAAAGATAATAAAGGCATTTTTTTAAAGTTCAAACACATCCATATTACTAATGTCAAAGTTCAAACACATATCCATATTGCTAATGTCAAAGTTCAAACACATCCATATTGTTAATGTCAAAGTTCAAATACAAACATACAATTGTTCAAAGTTTAAACATATTTTTAACGTATTAGTTTTATTTATAAATAAGATTGCTATTAAATAATAAATTTTAAAATTTCAAGAATTTAATTCAATATTAAAACTTGAGAAACTAAACATAAATTTAAGAATTATAAAATTGAATTAAACTAAATATTACAAATGTATCCTCATTTATATAATTTGAAGTTGGTACAAGTTCAAAAAATTATAACTATAATAAAATTATCCATTTTGACTTGATATTGTTCACTTCTTGTTGTGATTTGATATGCTACAACCTGTTTTATGAATATGGTAATCATTAGAAAAATAAATATATCAAGATTTGATTTGGGTAGTTATTAAAATAAAAAAAATCTCTCCGCCTAGAACCCGCCTAATTTTCTAGAGGGATTTTTTTGTCGCTTTGGGCCTAGGTGAGGCGCCTGGGGGTTTAGAGGCGCCAAGGGGGGCCTAGGTCCTAGGCGGGGCGCCAAGAGGAGGCCTAGGCGGACCTAAGCGGGGATTTTTAGAACAGAGCCTAAAATATTTAATCATTAATACAAGTAAATAGGTAAGAAAAACAAGCTATAAAAACTTTGTAGCTTTGACATGTTAAGTCCTCTCTTCATTGTCATAATTTTCTTTAACATAAGGTTGATCTTGTAAACTTTAGATGTCAAAGAAAAAAAACCACCAAAACTTAACTTTAAATATTTAAATGAAAAGAATATGACGAAAGATTAAATTGGCAAAAAACTTAAAAGCGATTCCACAAATAAAAGTTATAGTTCCACAAGATAAGTCTCTCATGAATAGTAAATGTGTCCCACTTATGTGAGAAGAAACTTATGAAAATATAAAATTTTACTTGTGTGAAAATATCAATTCCCTAATTAAATGATAAACATTATTAAAACGATTAAGATGAGAGTTTGATATCTATGTATATACATTTATAACCAGATACACCAATAAATGTACAACAAAATATAATTATAAGTTATCACTATAGGAAGCTTGGTACTTATGTGTGTGTGTGTGTATATATATATATATATATATATATATATATATATATATATATATTTGTTTCCTCCAAGTTTAATTCTTCCATTAATTTGCTCTCTTGAATTTATTAACTTACATATTTGCCTTTACCTCTATACATATATATATATATATATATATATATATATATATATATATATATATATAAAAGTCGCAGGGCAATTGCTTATGTCGCCTCCTCCACAGTGTCCATCCCCTGTTAGAACATTTACAATAGTTTCCTTATTTCTATCATCATGCAGGATAAAGATTCAATTTTTTCACTATGTACCCAACATGTTTCTTATATTGATTTCTTAAATAATGAAATTTAAAAGTTAAAATTTTAAAGTTCCAACAGTCAAAGCATGTTTTGACCGTTGTAACTATTTGACATTTGTATTAATTTTATGCGTTAAAGCTTATAATAGATGTAATATACTACAACCTCTTATTTTTAATTATAAAATCGCTATTAATTTATTAATCTTTTTTGAAGTAAGTTTGTGATATTTTTAATTTTAAAATTAATATAAATTTAATCAATACATATTGTAACTTATTTAGAAAAAAAATTACTATTACTTATAAAATTTATTATTTTTTCAATTCTTAGCCAAATTATTAAGTTTGAGAATGCATTTGACTTATAAAATTAATAATAATCTTATAATTTATAAAAAAATATAATTTATCAATTGTATATTAACTTTTAAAAAGTTAATTTGTGATATTTTTAATTTTAAAATTAATATGATTCATTTAATTTAAATTTTGAAAATAATAAATAGTACTTTTATAATATTTATAATTACGGACATAAATTAAATAAATTTATATCAATTTTAAATTTGGATACATTTGAAATTAATTTTTAAAAAATAAGTCAATATTAGTTTTATAATTTGAAAATGAAATAGTAAAAAAGTCATCAAGATGTGTATGATTGATGAGTTGTCCACTTAAATGAGGGTGTGAAATGTCATTTTGCATATATAGAGAACTGTCTTTTGACTCCCTCATCTTGGGGAGTAAAATCCTATATAGAGATTAAAATAGAGAGTTAAATAAGGATAAAGAAACTGTTAGATAATGATTTGTTGATATATTCTTCAAAGTTGAGGATATAGAGTTTATTAGGAAAATTATTGTGAATGCTCTTAGTAGTTGCAACATGATGTGTTTGTTGGTATTTTATGTCTACTCAAATCTATATGTTGTTTCCATTGCGTTTAGGAGAGAATTTTTTCCAGTAGTAACATTTAGGAAGCTTTGAAGGTTATGTAACCAATAAAGAAATATTCCCGGTGCTTTATGTCCATGAAACTTTTACCAACTTGATGTTCAACACTGCCTATTTCAACCTATATAGTTTTTTCTTGCAATTCTGCGGTAATGCTTCTGGATGTTCAAAATCTTGCTGATGAAAAAGGGCTGAAAAAGATCCCTTGGACAACTGCATCCTTCTTGATTCCCTTAATTTAGCCTCCTTAGGTAGCAGCTGCCATTTGCAACTACCTTGATTTCAGCGACTACTATCGGGTTTATCTACTCTTTCCTGCTACTGGATGCTATGTATAATACTCTATGTCCCATATTATTGCGACTTTGCAAGTCCGAAAATGCTCGTCTAAAAGCCATTGTACAAAACATTAAAATCTTCAGAGATTTGTTTAAAGATGACGTTAATGACATGTTTTTCTTACTAGTCGGAATTTTCAACTTGAACAGTCAATTTGGTACTGAGGGAGTATAATTTTTTGCATTTTTGAGTACGGAAAACATGCTATTAGGATTCTGTATGTCGCACTCAACAAGGCTAATCTTTTTTCAAAGAACCTCTCACTAACCGTCTGGTGTTATATTTTATGAAGTTCTGATCGGTTTCTCAAAAGTTCTGCGGTGAGGAAGTGTTGATCTAATGAGTAGGCTTTACAACTTGAACTCTAAATTATTAGCAGGTTCATATTTCAGTTTCACCCTCTGAAAATCATGATCAAGGCATTCTTGTCGGTTGACATCTTTTTTTCTTTTGGGTGGTAGAGACACGATAGGAGTGAGGGAGTAATATAGCTAGAACGCTGCCCCCATTTTTCTGCACCTTTTCAGCTGAACAATGTTCGGTTTGATAGTTATGGACACATATATTTCAACAGACAATTTGTATTATAAAGCATGATTCTCTGCTGCTTTTTGACTAACTATAAATATTGTTTGTATTATCATTTATCGTTCTCAATCTAGTCTACTTCATGAAAATGCACATACTCTGAACGATTTTCCTGCCTGTCAATTTTCATTTCTTAAATTTGTAGATATGTTGGAGCATTCATTTTTTATGCTATTATTACCAGGCTACAGACAAAAAATCACCAATGGAGTTGATCAACGAGGTTCCACCAATCAAGGTTGATGGCAGGATTGTTGCTTGTGAAGGAGGTTAGTTTCTCTCAAACTGATTAAAACTTTTCTTTGCAACCAATCTTATGAGAAGCAAGTCAATATCAAGTACTAAACAAGTTCATCCATCCCATAAGAGCACGACATCCAAATTTTATATTCAGCGGAATTTATTTCCTTTAATATTTTGTCGTTTCAGACACTAATCCCGCACTTGGGCATCCAATTGAATTCATATGCCTTGACAAGGACGAGCCAGCTATCTGCAAGTATTGTGGTCTACGCTATGTTCAAGGCCATCATCACTAAGAGCATGGGGTGATTTTTACTTGGCAAGTGCACCATGTTTAAGCTGTACTTTGCCAACATCTTGGTGTACTTTAATGTTTCTTTTCAGCAAAAATAAGAATCTTATATGCTAACAAGTAACAACACATTGTCAGTGGCTCTAACTTCATTTATTCATTGTATGATACAAAATTTGTGATTATATTTATCTGCAGGAGAAGGATATAGTCGCACAAGTTTTTATTTAATGTTAAGCTAGTGCACTTGAGTTGCCTTAAATCCAACTTAAACCACAGTATCTTCTGATACTGGGCTTAAGCAATATGCATACAACCAGGTAGTCTACTTTCTACACGACCTTGGCCAAAAAATGAGCAAAAGAGATGGCTCAATAATTTTGGTGCATTGGATGACTTTTAAGCCCCAAGCTCACTGCACCAAAATGGCGCTTGTAATTAAAAAAATTGTGTTTGTTAGTTACAAATATTGCATTCGGACGAATAAGATCCACAAGTGATTTTGGACTCCAAAAGCCCCAAACTAAATGTACATTAAATCAAAGCCAATAAAAAATACCCAAAAAAAATGTTTTGGCACGTATTCATGCAAATACCTCAGAATCATTGTTGATAATAGAGACTAAATTAACATACCAAAAATTTCTGGGAGTGGGGATGATAAACATATAACTAACTGCCTATAATTAATCCCTTTGAAACACATGCCTGGGATTCATCCGAATTATTATTCATAGTTGGAAACAAAATTAGCTTACAGAACCTGGAAAAATAATGAAGAACATATAATTGAGTAAAAAATAAGCCGCCTACTGTTGTATGATAGAAATGAGTAATTATCCAGTTGCTCATTCTCTGGTAACTACCAAAACTCCGCCAAACAATGAAACTAAATGCTATCAAGCACTTTTACCAGCCATGTTCCTTCTCTGTTGATGCTCTGCAACTTTATAATCTATGACTTCACGAAACAGGTTCGGGTCAAGCACACAGTTCTCACTACCATAAACAGCGGCCTGAACACCAGCCATCAGCTTTGCTATCTCTCTTCCTGAAAATCCATCTGTTTTCGCTGCAGCTTCCCTCAAAATATCATTTGTCAAGCCCTTAATTTCTATCTTCTGCTGCTCTTTCTTGAACAAATAAGAGAACAATCCCGGCTTTCTCGCCCCAGCTTGTGCAATGTACTTGTCCAAATAAAGTTTGAGAAGCTTGAATCGTTCATCTTCTCCGGGTAAAGGAAATTCTAGGACTTCATCAATACGGTCTGCCACAGCTGAATCAAGATCACCTGGACGGTTTGTAGCAAGAGCAAGGACTATGTCTTTGGACTGGTCACCTGTGCGGAATAGGAGGGCATTGAGTGCACTCCTCTGAGCTTCACTCATATAGGTTTTGTTACGCCTGAAATTCCATCCATAATCAAATTTGAGAACACTAATTCTCCACAATTTACACATGAAGAGGGCAGGTGCAGTCATTAGTTAATTACAATACATGAAATGGACACAAATTATATTGAAGGATTACCTATTTATGTATAGGGCTGTAAATACTAAATAGTAACCGAAAAATTTGTATTCGTCCGCATCCGTATTCGAAAAAAAACATAGCGCATTCAGAAAAAACGGATATATCCGTATTCGGTTTAAAGGTATCCGCAAATAAACGGTACGAATACGGATATAGGTGTATTTGTATTCATTTAACATCCGACCATAAATATATTTGGCAGAAAGCGGATCTGTATATATATATATATATATTAATTTTTATATAATAAACAAAATAATTTTTTTTAAGTGGTCTTCCTTATAACTAGTTTTCACTATCATACAAAAATTATTTTAAAAATGTCATTTCACTTCTAAAAATTAGGAAATAACGCGTGTATAATAATTATGTTCAGTGTCTACAAATGTGCTAGATTTCAATCTAATTCCAAAGAATCACATTTAACAATGGTAAAACGTATTTTTAGATATCTTAAGGGAACCGCAGACCTAGGATTATGGTATCCTAAAGGCAACCATTCGATCTTGTATGCTTTTTTGATTTTGATTATGCGGGCCACCACATTGATCGAAAAAGTACTTTAGGATTTGACTAGTGTGACATGTCAGTTTAGGATTTTGAAATAAACTTTAGGATTTTATTTTGGTATCCTAAATCTTATGGATGAAACAGACACTCGCATATTACAATGTCAAATTTGACTGTGTGTCTATTCTATATGATAATACGAGTGCAATCAACTAAAGCAAGAATCTTGTTTTGCATGCAAGATCCAACCACATAGATGTTTGACATCATTTTCTAAGAGATTATGTAAACAGTGGTACTATCAGAATAAAGCACATTGACACAGAGCTAAACAAGTGCTGAAAGATTTTGCAAGCTACGTATTGATCTATCAATAGGTATGTTAGAAATCCCTACTTAGTCTAGGAAATTTTTAGGATTGATATACTCACTTGAAATATAATTTTTCTTTTAATTTTACCATTTTTTGAGTTAGATCAATTTGTAGGTGATTGGGTCATAAACCCGTCTTTTTAGAGGATGAACACTTCTCTAAATCTCTATAAGAATTGCACTAGCAATTTCTTCCATCAGATATTTTTTAAATTAATTTTGTGATTATATGTATTAATATATTAGATTAATTAGATAACAATATCTAGTTTATTAAATATAAAATTTAATAAATACACTAATGTACATTGATTTATATACAATAATTATTAATATAGTTAAAACACATGTATAAGTTAATTAATATCATATATATTAAAATAACATAATGGCCAATATTTAACTATACAGGTATTAGTCAACACTTAAATATATTAAAATTATATAATAGTTAATTAAAATACACATATATATGAGATTAAGTTAATAACTTAAAATCTATTTATATTAAATATGGTAAAATTTAATAATTAGGTTAAATATAATATTAGTAATTGTTATTTATATATATATATATATATATATATACCGTATATAAACTATATATATAATTTCTATAAATATAAATACAAATACCGTATAAGAATAGTATACATCAAAATTTGGTATCATCTGGGTCATTGAAGTCAAAAACACAAAATAATCATACGGTCAAAAACCTTGATCCTACACTAATCGTGAGAAGCAATCAAAGTGCGACATGTGGATTCCACTAATTTCCCTCCCCAACCATCCAATCAATTTCTCAACCCTTCTAGCCCGTTCCATCAGCCAAAGCAATCAAAGTGTGACACGTGGATTCCACTAATTTGCCTCCCCACCATCCAATCAATTCTCAAACCTTCTAGCTCGTTCCATTAGGCAACAAGAGGAGAGATATAAAAGGAAAATAAACAAAATATCATTCATTCTCTCCCATATAAGACACCTTTCTCTCTCATCAGCCAAAGCAATCAAAGTGTGCCACCTTTCTCTCTCATCTACTCCGATTAAACCTTATTTATCCACCAGATTATCATAGTTACCGATTGATTTTTCAAAAATCTGAAAGTCTAAACGAATTCGGACACCCGAATATTCGAATAATCTGTTTATTCAAATAAAATAAATAAAAACGGATATTATCCGTATTCAGATATTATTTCGAATACCAAATAACATTTTTAAAATCCGCCGAATACTGGATACGAATACTAGCGAATTGATTTTTCGAATACGGATTACTACTGTATCCAGATCTGTATATATCCGTTTACACCCCTATTTATGTCAACCTAGTTCCTCCACTAATTTTTTACTACTAGTTGGTCATTTTTCATGGATTCAATGATTAAGTATTACAACGACCAACTTTCACAATCAGTCGATCATATTTTTCTATAAAAACTCCAAGCTGAAGCTAACATGGCAGGAATTAAAATTTTAAAGCAATAATAAGCTATTAGTAGCTTATTTGTTAAACTTGACCTCTTCAAAGGAAGCTGAACACTTTATTGAGAGATTAAATATCACATTATCAGATGAGTATGGTCAATAAAACCATGGTAGTAGCACTTACTCGCACAAAAATGCATCTGCTTCGTCAATAAAGAGTAACAACCCTCTGTTAGACTTCTTCGCCCAATCAAACAACTGGTGTATCTTGGTAACAGCTTGTGAACCCAGTGGCGCAACATCTCCACCCGTCATCAATGCGTAATCAAGACCCTAGAACACATCAACTAATTATCAGACAAAAACAGAAGTAGCACAATCTTTAACGTTAACGCATAATGAAATTCAAGGAGTTTAAGATAAAGAGGATGGGGAAAGTGAGCAAACATAGAAAGAATCACATAGGCTAAGATCAATACCGATTTGCGGGCTAGCTCCCTTGCAGCCATTGTTTTCCCAGTTCCGGGAGGGCCAAAAAAGAGCATGTTTCGATATGGAGCCTGATGAGATTTTGTATTGGCCGTCGCACTAGCCAATTGCTGAATTCTTTTTTGAAGAGAAGGATGTAAAATGACGTCACCAAAGCCATTACCATTTTTAGAGGCAGACCCTTTACCAGAACCACGTAAGAGAGAGCTAAAGCCATGTGAGAAGCCTGACCAAGGGTATTTCCCGATGGTAGACTCTCTAACCAATGATGGCTGTCCTAATATTCTGTCCACGTAACTCCAAATCACCTTTGCACCTTCTCTGCAATTTATGAAACAGACCTTCCATAAGTCATTGAAATCAAATAAACAGCTGGTAAGAAAATTCATGTTAAAACTCAAAACAACTATTAATTAAAAAAAATATGTATGCTAAAACAACCACCCTACTGTTTTTTTTGAGCCCCCCCCCAACTCTACCCCTGGAAAGAAAATATGCTAGTCCACTGTCCACCAAAATTGTAATGCATCTTACTGATGCATATATAGAAAAGATTACCAAATATATCACCAGAAAACTCCAGTTGCATATATGCATATTAAAACTTATTTCAACAAAGCCTTTTTATGCCAAACTAGTTGGGGATATATGCATATATGATGCTACATATATATATATATATATATATATATATATATATATGAAATAGTCGAACTTTAAATCACATATAGTCCATCTATTTTGCTTCATTACCAATCTTTAGTCCTGAAAAATAAGACATTATCTGCAAACTTGCAAGTGTTTTCTGTTTCTTAGGTAAACCTGTCAACTATAAACCTTTTCTTGTTCTTTTTTATATTAACATGACCTGTCAATTATAGACCTCTAAGTTAACAAAAGGAAGAAGAAAAAAATTCCTCCCAAAAGTTACATAAAAGTGCTTGTTGGAATATCACAAGTTCAACCTTACAGATCTTGCTACGAACACAAGAACAGACACCCTCCAGAAAATACACAATAAGAAAGGTCATTGCTGGAGTTGCAAGAAGAAGCGAGAACCACAAATACTGACCAAAACTATATAAAAGATCTTCATAAGTTTCTAAGATTGAACATAATGAAGAATAATACAAAAACTAATTTCACACAATTTAATACCTTGTTGTGTAGATCCCTGCTGCAAGAGCTGTTACACCTCCAACAGCTACAACTAACTTATTTTGATCTGTTAATATTGCTCGCAAGCCCCCTAAATACAATAGTTAAGTCCTCATCAGACAACTTTCTGACACAAACAGAATACAGGGGAGAGAAAAAAATCTCAGAAGAAAATATTTGGCCTAATTTCAGATTAGATAAACACAAACTCAACCATCCAAAAAAGAGAAAAGATGAGCCAATATTAGATTTTACTAAAACATGCCAAGAGTGAACACTATGCGACTGCAACCAGGAAACACAGGGAAAGATAAGAAAACCCAATATCTATTAAAATACGAAAACAAAGCTTAGACACTTCGAAGAAGCTATCATATTTGATTCAAAGGGGAGAAAAGTTATCTTATTCAAACACTGATGATCATATGGCAATTTAGGAGACTGTGCAACACTTCTCCGATGTGTTCGTAATTTAAACATCCTTAACTTTGGACACAACAACAGTTTCTTGTGATTTAATGCGACTGATAAATATTAATGTTGAGATACACCTTCACATAGCATCCCATTGTTACAGAAACCAAATTAAAATTCTATTAAAATATATATAATATAATATATAACGGTACAAAATTATACCAAAAGAGTAGGAATAGGAGGGAGATAGAAATATTTAGTCAACATATTTACACACATTGGATTTTGTCTTTACATATACATGCAAATATTCTTAAGTCTTAATTTCACCCACTAGCATGACAAACTTTCTTATGACTTGCAAGTTGCAAGTTCTATATTGAATACATTTGATATTTTAAATTAAATTAGTAAAAATAGGCATCTATTAAATTTCTATTAATAAGTAAATATTTCTTACTAACAAATTAAACTGTGTCCCCTTTTTCGCTAATGCAGTAATGCGTCCCTAACAATGTCGAGTCTTCATAGTATAATCATCAGAACTGACTTGAGCCACTGCAAGGCAATCACTAAAGTTTCAAGTTAATCCTACATGCCTACTTGACCTCTGTAATTGAATATGGAGAAACTAGGCTGAGATAGTGAGAATTTGCAAAGACAAAACATATATGTCACTAGTAGAGTAACTTTTGAATAAATATTACTAATATGGAATTAAGATATTCCTTTGCAAAGATGTTGTGAGGGATACCTCCAATGTGATCAAAGGTTGTGTTTATAGCGGCAACCCATTTTTCTCTCTCTGCACTTGCACGTTCTACCAGCATTCGTCTATTAACGTCTTCAGCAAGCTTTGCTTCATGGGCTCTTCCTTCTGCTTCTGCCATAGCCCTCACCCTGATGGTTTCCCGCTCTATCTCAGCCTTTTCCCTTTCTGTTTGCCTACGTTGTGCCTGAATTTGTTCTTCTGTTGCTCGTCTGGCTTGTTCTTGCCTGATAGATGATTCTTCTTGCATTTTTACAAGCTCTTGGTTTCTAGTTCTGTGATGTTCATTTTCAGCCTGAAAATATTAAGAAATATTGTCATTTTCCACTCTGCAACCTCCAATGTTAATTAAATAATAATAAAGTAACATGCCTGCATCCTCTTCCTCGCCAATTCATCCTCATAACGAGCCATTTGTGATTTTATCTGTGCCTGCTGCTGAGCTAACTTTTTCTGTTCATCATATATTACCCTTTGCCTCTCCTACAAAATAGCAACATTATAATGACAATAAAAATCAGGAAAATAGTTTTGGAAAACATTGTAATATTGGAAGCATGTAGTCAAAGTAAGGTGCTGTTTGTTTACCTCTTAAGAGGTCTTAATAGACCACCTCTTATTCGCTAAGAGGGTAAATGTTGTTTTTTTGTTACCTCTGAATGCCTCTAAATGGTTGAGATAGAAAATCAAATCTAAATTATTCAGACATGCCTCTTAATGATTTTGTTATTTTTTAGACACAAATACTCTCTTCAATATTATCAATTTCCAATATTACCAGACAACCACCACCAGATCAAATCTTCAATATTACCAGATCGCCACCAGACCACCACCAGATCTGCCGAGGGGGGGGGACAGGGGAGGGAGGGAGGGAGGCGAGGGGGGGAGGGGGAAGGTGAGGGAGGAGGTGGGTGGGGCAGGGGCAGGGGCGGGGAGGAAGGAGGCGGGGTGGGGCGAGGAGGAGGAGGAGGAGGAGGAGGAGGAGGAGGAGGGGGGGTGGGGTGGGGTGGGGTGGGGTGGGTGGGGTGGGAGAAGAAGAAGGGTTAAAATAGTAAAAATATTTTATTTAGACATTTTGAAAAAAGTAATTATCAAACAACATTTTTACATTCAAAAACAATTCTATTTAGATACTCTATTATTCAGATGTCTACACTATTCAGATCTTAACAACTAATTTTATCAAACACAACCTAAGACACTTTAAAAATCATATTATCTATTAATTATTCTAAGAATTGCAGCTCATAATTAGAGTAAAACTTAATGCAACAGTTTATGGCTTTAATCACTATCAGAAAAAAGTGAGAAGTAAGGGGTAGGACTACTGAATTAGTGGCAGACATCCATTTCACACAGATGAGAAAGATGATGAATGTAGACATCTAAAAATCTTCTTCTTCGACAATGGATAACTTCAGATTTGCTAATAAAACATGCATAAATAGTCACTAAACAGGGCACACTTCAACCTAAGAAACTAAATTAGAAACAAAAGTTGATTCAATATAAGGAAATCAATCAATCAAAAGACAATAATGCAGTAGGTTGGAGCCATCGGGTAGTCAAACAAGTCCCAAACAAAGTAAAGAAAACTCAAAAGAAACAGCAAGTTGCACTAGCATACACAACAAAAATTAAGCTTACAGTTTCAGCCTGGGCTTGCAATGCCTTAAACTCTGCTGCTTTAGCAGATAATTCTGTCTGCCTTGTTTCTTCTTGCTTCTTCATCACCTCAAAAACCTATATCAACACCAAATTACCATTAATCCCACCAGGAAACTAACAAAGGTTTTAACATGACTTTACCAGAGGGTACCAAAGCCACCACCTTTCTACCCAAACATTGACTATTACCAATTACAAGTCAACATAAAAACCCCATCATAGAAAAATAACATTTTACATACCACTCAATAGTACTAAATTGGTAAAAAAAAATATACCCCAAGAATTGTCTAACGCTCACAGTCACTAGAATATTTAAAACCACCAACAAAAATTTAAAACCAAAAAAAAATTGGCAAAAAAAAAATGTAAACTTGCACTCTTTTAGCAGAAAGTATAAACGTCAAACAAAATTACAAAATAAAAAATAAAACCTTTTTGGCATGGGAAGAACTGTTGATATCTCGCAGAGCCTTTGCACCTCTCTCCAAAGCCTCGGGATCAAACCCAGCAGAAGTCGTCCGCGGATTATCATTGCGAACTCGCGAAGCCTGCTCGGCATTGTCCGCCGGTTTATCGGCCGCCGGAGAAGACAACGAATGAGCTTTGGGCGTTACTGTCGGAGCAGAAGGCGAAGCAGAAGAAGAAAAAGGAGAGAAATTGAAAGGGCCATCGGCATAAACATGCTCTACGCTTAGTGTTGCAGAGGCTATAGCCGATAAAAGCCCTGCTTTTGCGATAGCCTTTGCCATTTTGCCCCCTCTAAAACCCTAAAAACCCAGAAAGGGAATGGTTGTTTAAAAGGGATTAGGGGTTTAGACCGTACGAACTGTAAGAAAGAATGTGTTGGATTTTATTGGTGAGAGATAAAAAAGGCTTGGAAAACAAGAAAGGGATTGTTGAATACTTGAATACTACTTGAAGGCTTCCATGTCATGAGAGAGAGAGAGAGAGTGAGAGAGAGCTGAGAGAAGAAGGTTCAGGGTTTTTGTAGGGTTTGGGGAATTTATTTATTTATTTTTGGGTAGCTTGATTGTATTGTAATGTGTATATTATTGTTTAATTATACAAAAATATATTAGTTATTAATAAAAATTTTAAAAAACTCGTTTTTTATGATCTAAAAAATAATAAAATTACAATATTACTAAAATTTGTTAATTTTAATAAATAAAAAAATTAGTACAAAAAAATATTAAAAATAATTAAAAATCGATTAGTCAACTTTACCGATTTTTCAATCAATTAGTTAAATTCGACTTTTGACCAAAAGTGGATAATTAGTTCAATTTGAACCGAAGTGCTGACCGATTTCGGTTTTAACTAGTTCAAGTGTCGGTCTAGAACGAGTTTCACAATCTTAGTTAAATAATATAATAATGATACTTTGAATTTACGATCATTACATTATTTGATAATGTAGACACTCGAAATATTGTATTTCTGTTACTAACCATGCAGGAGGGCAGAATCGTCTTTCGTCTTCCAGAGACAACCCTGAAAGTCAAAATCATCAAGTCAAACCCTAGTGACAACCTTGAGAGATCAAGTCTAACCCCGGTGTCAATCCCAGGAGATCAAATCAAACCCCGGTGACTATCCCAGGAGATCAAGTCCAACCCCGGGAGAACAAATAAAATCTCGACGACAACCCCGGGAAATCATCAAATCAACTTCAGAAACAATCCTAAATACAGACAAGATGTAAGACCCCGAATTTTATGAAATAAAAGTATTCAATTTTTCTATTTAGTAAATGGTTAAATTGATAAAAGGTTAGAGTTAATAGTAATATATGAAAATTTTTCAAAATACGCAAGTGGTTATAAAATATTCATTGTTGTCAGGGAATATTCGTTTGGTCGTGAAATATTCTTGTTGTGACGCCCCCATAATTAGGTATACATCACCCATCTTGGGTCGCCACTTACATGGTACAAAATTTAAATACAACTTATTAACATAAGCATAGTATACAATCGATATAAACCGTGAGTTTAAATACAAATATCGCCTACTAGATATTATACAAACTCAAAAAAAGTCCTCATTACAATTATTATCACACTATTTCACGCGAATAGTGAGGACTACTAATGCTATCTTGGGACCATCACTGCTTCCCCGACTCGTCCCAAATATATTCTCATTTCACAAGAGAAAAGGTGAAAGAAAGGGTGAGCTCAACTAGCCCGAAGAAATATTATGACTAAGCTAATGCGTAATAAATTATCAATAGTCTTCAACAATGTTAAACCGATAAAATACAATAGACAACCAGTTTAATCATAAATGGAATAAGCAATCCATTAAAAGAGTCAAGTAGAAAATAAAGTCTACTATCTTTTAGGTTTTAAAAGGTTTTTCATCATTTGCTTATAAATGAGACTCACTTTAATAAATATTCCACATCATCGAATCACCCCGCACTACTACTGCCAAGGATATTCTTTAGATCACGACCACAATTATTCATGCACTATGGGCCAAGAATATTTGTGTATTCATTAATGGTCATGATCATGCCAACAATCATCCATCAATGCACTACTACTAATCGAGGATTTTTATCACATCATTTGTAACATTACGGGTAATGATTACACCGAATAGTCTCTCGGTCATAATCATACCAAGTCCATCTATGCACTACAGCCACCGTATGACTTTCAAAAAATATAAACATGAGGATGATGACAATGATATAAGAATTCAATAAAACAAGTTCAAGAATTATTTTATCCGTAAATTATTAACGTCCAAATTGTCAACATGATCATTGTTTTGTAGTAGTAAAATTCAAGAATGATCGTAAGAATATTTCCATGAAAAGATCTCGGATGAAACGCAAATATCAAGGATATTCTACTAATTTCATGGAGTATAGAAGTCAAAGTTTTAACCAACCTGGGTATAATAAAGAATGGAATAACAAAAGAAATCACCATACATGATATGATCGCATGCATACGGGTTATTCCAATGTAATAATAAATAACGGAACCAGTCCGTAGAAACACACAAAACAGGATGTTCCAATGAATAATAATAAAGACGGAACCAGTCCAACAGTAAAACACATGCATATGATGTTCCAATGTAATAATAATAAAGATTTTAACCGTGTCCTGTAAAAAACACGCATGGGATGTTCCAATGAATAATAATAAAGATTTAAACCGGTCCTGTAAAACACACACGCATGTGGATGTTCCAAATGTAATAATAGAAGAATGTCACCAAGTATAGGGTAAACCACGATATACAAAAGTTATTCCAATGAATAATAAGCAATGGAATAACAACAGTTCTTTTCATGAATAAGAAAGAATAACACCCCTTACATTTGGTAGGAGATTGAATATCGCAACGAAGTAGTAGTAACAAAATACTCTTCTTCTTTCTCTTATTCTCTCTATACTTTCTCTCTATAGCTTGAATGAATTAAGTGAAAATAATGAAGCCTCAGGCCTCTATTTATAGAAGATTTCTAGCTTACAGACCGCTTAGTGTGAAAAGCAAGTGGCTCGACGACTAATGATGTGAAAAGAAGAGTGGTTTGACGCTTTGTAATGTGAAACGACAAGTGGTTCGACGCTCAGTAATGTGAAACGACAAGTGGTTCGACGTCTGGTAAAGGTAATTACTATTAACGAAGGTAAATACTATTGACGCGAAGGTAAATACTATTCACAAGGGTAATTACTATCGACGAAGGTAATTACTATTGGACGAAGGTAAATATTATTCACAAGGGTAATTACTATCGACGAAGGTAATTACTATCGACGAAGAGACTCTTAGATGATGACATATGAGCCCCCCATAAAATAATCAAACTTACCACAAATCATTTTTTTTCATCAACACATATTTAATCTTTCAACAATTATTAATCATTTATAACTTGTCGTCTCAATTATTGATTTAATACTATAACATATTATATGTATGATCTTCGTGACAATAATCAATCAATAATATAAGAGATATGATCACGGCGAATTCATGTAGCAATAATTGAGCATAGTCGAGTGACTTCAACGTAAGCATCAATAATCAATATGGTGTCTTCTTGATGCAATTGACGCCAGCGTATCTTGTATTTTTTACCATCGGGTAGTTCAACAGTTTTAACGGTAACACCTCCGCCGTTATTTTTATAAAATATTTTTGTCGTTTCTCAATCCGACAATAATTCTATTAATGGGGTCCACCAATGATTGAGCCATTGTGAATATTCTCTAACAAAAGAATATTCCCCACCAAAACGAATATTTTATAACAACTTGCATACTTTGCAAAATTTATAAATATTACCCACAACTATAACATTATATCAAATTTATTCCATAATATTCAAAAATAATATTTATAGAAAAATTCATCTTTATTTATAAAAGTCGGGTTTTACACTTGTTGTTTGGGAATATTAAATGCGACAGTAAGAACCATTTGTGTGTCCCATAATGTAATAACTGCTTGGATGAAGAAAAACGACAAAGTATGAGTTTTATAAATAACGGCGTAATTATTATCGTTAACAACATTGGATTACCCGGTGGTTAAAATACAAGATGTCTGCCGTAGAATTCATGAAGAAGATACCAGTGATCAAGCATAATATTTTTTTCAATTATTGATTCTTACGTGAGAAGGCACTACTCAATAATTGTTACAATAATTACTGTTCAATATTTTATTTTATTGAATCAATAATTGCTGCGTTGATATTTTATATTATTGTTGTGTCATTAATTGTCACTGCACAGTATTTGTAAGACCCCAACTTTTATAAATAAAGATGAATTTTCTATAAATATTATTTTTGAATATTATGGAGAAAAATTGATATAATAGTTGTGGGTAATATTTATAAATTTTGCAAAGTAAGCAAGTTGTTATAAAATATTCGTTTGGTCGGGGAATATTCTTTTTGTCGGGGAATATTCATACGACGGCTCAATAATTGGTGGACCCCACAACGGAAGTATTGTCGTAGTTAGAAAACGACAAAATTATATTTCTATAAAAATAACTACGAGAGGTTACACCGTTAAAAATGTTGAACTACCCTAGTAAAAAAAAGCGATGTCTGGCGTGGTTGCATAGTAAGAGTATACGAAGACCCCAACTTATTATTAATGAAATTTAATTTTCTATTTATTATTTTAAAATAGTAAGGGTTGATTTGATTAATGTGGATAGTTATGGGTAAAATACGCAAATATTTCAAAATAAGCAAGTGGTTATAAAATATTCATTGTTGTCGAGGGAATATTCGTTTGGTCGTGGAATATTCGTCTTGTCGGGAATATTCAAATGACGACGTTAGCGATCATGTGTGGGCCCCATAACGGAAAGCGATTGGATGAAGAAAACGACAAATATAAGTTGTTTAAAAATAACGGCGTAAGTTATTCAAGTTAATACTATTAAAATACTCGATTAACAACACAAAGAAGATGGCACCAGGTATTGCACCAATTATTGATTCTTACGTAAGAAGGCACTTTACTCAATAATGGTTACGATGAATTACTTGATCGGTATTTTATTTTATTGATTTAATAATTGCTTGCGTTGATATTTTATATTCTTTCATTGTTTCAATAATTGTCATTACACACAAGATTTTCATTATCGAAGCAATAATTCATATTATCCTAATAATATTATTAGATAACATTATTGGCAATGTCTAGAAAGTTTTGTCTAATGAGATGTTTGGTCACCTAATTGCGCTCCAGTAAGGAGAAATTCTTATTGGAAAGCCCCCTCTTTCCTGGGAACTGCCTGATTGTCAATATTGTGATTCTGTAATATTATTTGTGAATAATTTGTGACGCCCCCAAAATTAGGTATACGTCACCCATCTTGGGTCGCCACTTACATGGTACATAAATCCAAATACAAACTTAATTATACATCTGTCGTGTAACATACGACAATACATAAACTGAGAGTTCTAATAGGAATATTGTCATTTAGACAATATCCATACTCAAGGAGTCCTCATTACAATTATTATCACACTATTTCACGTAATAGTGAGGACTACTAATGCTATCTTCGTGACCATTACTCCGCTCCCCGACTCGTCCCAAATATGTTTCTCATTTCCTAATGCGAGCAGGTGAAAGAAAGGGTGAGCTCAACTAGCCCAAGAAGAAATATTATGACTAAGATAATGCGAATAAATTATCATTAGCCTTCAACAAAGTTTAAGCCGATAAAATACAATAGACAACCAGCTTTAATCATAATGAATATGCAATCCATTAAAAGAGTCAAGAGAGAATAAAATCTACTATCTTTTAGGTTTTAAAAGGTTTTCATCAATTTTTATCACGAGACTCAAATTTTAATAAATAAACCACCACATCTAATCATCCCCGTACTACTACCAAGGATTTTCATCAAATTATCAATGGTCATGACTATACCGAATCTCCCCGGTCATAATCATACCAAAAACTATCCATCACCGCATTACAAAGCCATTTGAGGACTTTTATCACATTATTTATAACAAGCCATGATTATACCGAATGATCCTCGTCATAATCATACTAAGTTCATCTATGCGCATCGTAAGCCAAAGATAACATAATATATCATGAGGATGATGACAATGACATAATAATTCAATAAAACAAGTTCAAGAATTATTTTATCCAGAATTAAGTAACGCCCAAATTGTCAACAAGATAATCGCTTTGTAGAGTAAAATTCAAGAATGATCGTAAGAATATTTCTATGAAAGATATCGGATGAAACGCAAATATCAAGGATATTCTACTAATTTCATGGAGTATAGAAGTCAAAGTTTTAACCAACCGGGTATAATAAAGAATGGAATAACAAAAGAAATCACCATGCATGCGGTACTTAGCATATGCATGGATGATCCAAATGTAATAATAAATGCTCAATAATAAACAATGGAACTGTGTCCTGTAAAACACACGCATGTGATATTCCAAATGTAATAATAAATGCGAATAATAAACAATGGAACTGTGTCCTGTAAAAAACACACGCATGTGATATTCCAAATGTAATAATAAAGAATGGAAAAACAGTTAAGATCACCAAGTATAGGGGATTCCACAGATACAAAAGTTATTCCAATGTAATAAATAAGAATGGAATAATATAAGGATTTCACCAAGTATAGGTATGCACAGCGACATACAAAGTTATGTATAGGGTATGCCACTTTTACAAAGTTATTCCAATGTAATAATAATGAATGGAATAATGTAAGTTCTCTTCATGAATAAGAAAGAATAACACCCTTACTTGCACAACAAATAATATCCCTTACCGTAAAAAGACACCGGATATCAAAGTAGTGAAGTACCGTATCATACTCTTCTTCTTTCTCTCTATAGATTTTCTCTATAGCTTCTCTCTATAATTTCTCTGTAGAGTTTCAAAGTGAATTCGTAAGAAAATAATGAAGGAATGAGCTTCATTTATAGGAAAATAGAATGCATAGTAATTAATCCATGAATCTGCCTTCAGATTGATTTACTTTAATCGGACGGTCCATATTTAAAGCAAAATCTTTTAAATAAAATATAATATATTCTATTTATATAAAAATATTTTACTATGCAAACACTACTAACACTATGCAAAAACACTACGCAACACTACGCATAATAAAATATAATATATTCTATTTATGTAATAACTTTAATAAAGTATTCTGCTTTATATAAAAGATGTTTCGCTTTTATTACGTTAATAATACGAATAAAACAAAACGTCATTATCGCTATAATAATTCATATTATTAATCGACAATAATGGAATCAAACCGAGTGACTTCTCACATAAGCATCAATAATCAATACCGTAAGCTACTACGCAACCACACGACATCGCATTTTTACTACCGAAAGTAGTTCAACAAGATCAACCAGTAAAACTTCCGCCGTTATTTCAATAAAATATTTTTGTCGCTTTCTCAATCGACAATAATTTCATTTGTAGGTCCACCAATGATTGAGCTCATTGTATTTAATATTCCCCGCTAAACCTAATATTCCCCACCAATCTAATATATAATATAACCACTTGCATACTTTGCAAAATTTATAAATACTACCCACAACTATAATATTTATCTCAAATTCACACCATAATATTAAAAATTATTTCGACAAAATTTAAATCTTTATTGAAAAATCAGGTCTCACAATCTCACCTCCTTATGGAATTTCGCCCTCAAAATTAGGGGTACGTGACTGATATGATAAAGAGGTGAGGATACCTTGAATACCTTTATCGTTGAAAACATTAAATTCATCTTTACAATCCTACCAAAGATATTCATTAACAATTCATCTTTGCACTACAAAGCCAAAGATATACAACTCAGAAACCAATAATATCGAGACTCGGCTTAATAAGATCACAACCATGAATTATTCATGCACTACTAGCTAAGGATATTCGTGTTTTCAATTACTACCATGATTATACCCTAATAATCCGTGGTCATAATCATACCAAGTCTATCAATGCACTACTACCAAAGATGACTTTTACCACATCCATGAATTAATATTTCATTCACGAGACTCAACTTTCAATAATTAATCCATATCATCGAATCATCCCCGCACTACGTGCCAAGGATATTCATTAAGATCACGACCACGAATTATCCATGCACTACGCCAAAGATAATTGTGTATTCATTAGTATCACGACCACAAATTATCCATGCACTACTACCAAAGATAATCGTGTATTCATTAGTATCACGACCACAATTATCCATGCACTACTACCAAAGATAATCGTGGTATTCATTAAGATCACGACCACAAATTATCCATGCACTACTACCAAAGATAATCGTGTATTCATTAGTATCACGACCACAAATTATCCATGCACTACTACCAAAGATAATTGTGTATTCATTAAGATTACGACCACAAATTATCCATGCACTACTACCAAAGATAACTCGTATTCATTAAGTATCATGCGACCACAAATTATCCATGCACTACGCCAAAGATAATTGTGTATTCATTAAGATCACGACCATAAATGATCCATGCACTACTACGACCAAAGATAATTGTGTATTCATTAAGATCACGACCACAAATTATCCATGCACTACTACCAAAGATAATTGTGTATTCATTAAGATCACCCACCACAAATTATCCATGCACTACTACCAAAGATAATTGTGTTTTCAATTACTAAGCTATGATTATACCTAACAATCCCTCGGTCATAATCATACCAAGTCCATCTATGCACTACAGCCATGTATTTACTTTCAACATAATATAAGCATGAGGATAATGATATAAAGAATCAATCAAATGAGATAAAGGATAAATATTAAACATTTATAATATAATTTATCCAGATTCAAGAATATCCCCATGTTATCAATCATTTAATAATCTTATAATCTAATATCATTAATATTATAACAATATTTTAATCACTTCTTAAATTTATAAACAATTTATCTTAATTGTTTACGCTTTACCATATAATGCATTTAATCATTCAAAAATGCCATACTCATAAGATATCATCACCAATTATCAAATCTCTCAAAAAAATATGCATATACTCTATATAGGATTCTCTAGCCATAATATCCTATTTTCATCTTTGTTACTTCACATAACATATTTAACTCATATGTTCAGAATTAAACTATTTTCATGAAAATACCAAATCAGTCCCAAAAATATTTCTTTTCTGGGATTTAGCATAATATAGTCCCATAATGAAAATATATTTTTCTCGTAATTTTTAAAATTCATTTACTATTTTTCAAAATCAATTTCTAATTAATTTCTTAAGAAATTAGCTACCTCAAGTTTAACTCCAAAAATTCCCAAATCTTGGCAGGACCTTACACATGTTAACGTGAGCTTCTAGTTTAAATTTCATGGTCATCGAGTTATAGAACTTCTAAGTATAGCATTTTTCGTTTAAAAACCTAAATATTGAAATAGTCATAACTTGCTCATTTTAAGTCGAATGAGCTCATTTTTGGACAGGAGATACTTTATACCATATACCTTCATGTCCCAAAAGGCCAGAATTTTTCTCATAATTTAAGTGGCCGAAACAGCCCCTCTAAAATCATGGCAAGAACTTTTTGATTTTTTGCAGCTTTGCACTCCTTTGCTAAAATCAGTCCACACAAAAATCTACAACACCTTTTCCAGTAATTCCACTTGGATTAGTTAGGTAACTCATAGATCTAACTCTAGGACTTGACCACACTCAAAAATTCAAAATATAATAGGAGATATGGTCTATTGAATTTCATGTTACGCTTTTCACCAAAATCTGATTTTCAACTCTTTGTGATTTCTAAGAAACTTTCATGTTTTCACATAATAACCAACATAACTCATCATAACACTTACTAATACTTCATATACCCATGATTTTCATTAGTCCAATGCTTTTATTATGACTTTCATCATAATCCTCGTAAAATGCATCCTTTTAGTCGATTTAAATATTTGAGGGTTTAAGAAATGGGTTTTGTCTTCGGGGTCAATACAAAATTGATTTCACGCCTAAGTAGGCTAAGAAGTCTTCAAGAATACGCCAAGAAATTTATTAATGATAGAAATATCATTCAAAACTATTACTCGTCCAAGACTTGATAAGACGTCACATTAATACCAATCATGACTTCTATCCCTTAACCTCGATAAGACCTCACAATGATACCTATCAACTTGCCATCTTCAGTCACGACGTCGCCTACAGAAAGTCTGGCTTCTGTGCATTCCACACAAGGAAGTTAACAACGAAAGGATCGGGGCTCTTTACTTATGGCTTGATATAACAAAGATTAACTTTAGGGTTTGGTTACTTTGAATTAAGTATAACAGTTGGTTAGAATATGAAAAGCTAACAACCTTACAAAAAGAATAATGAGTAGTTAATCAATCGTTTTCAAAAAATTACCTCAAAGGCAAGTATTTTCAAAGAGATAAGATCGTGAAAGTGTTTATTTGAAACAACAAGATTAATAAAATGTTGGAGGTAACGAAGGTTTCTCCCAACGAAGTTTCAATAGATAAATCAAAGTCTAATTTTCCTGAGTCAAATTTAAACATCGAACACAACTAGGTAGAATAAAAGAGTGGGTAAAACTTGTATTGAATAAAGTATAGACTTACGTAATAATTTATAATTAATTTACCCGCTAACTTCGTTCGGTTACCAACTTTTCGAGAAGTCATGAAAACGCCTTCCCTGAAACCACCAACTTTGTTTTGTCTCAGATCCGCCTTTGGTGCCATTATCCCACCGGACTTGACTTCACTATACGACAAAATCGAGCTAAATGACCTTCTCTTCTTGAAATTTCCACTTATTATCTTTACCACGATTACCACCGAAGTGGTTACCATTCTTAAGATGATAATTTCCCCCACGATGGTTATCATTGTTCGATAAGCCGTTGCCACTAGTATGATTATTATCGTGTTGTTGGTCGTTACCTTTTGTTTGAGCCGAATCAACACTCTCATGTGCTTTATTGCTTATATCAGCATTTTCAGATGTCATTCTCAAACACTGTCACAAAACAAGGGTTAATTAACATATCACATATTATCCCTATGCTCTGACCGACCAATTAAATAACAAATAAATTTAGGTAGGTCGTACTAATGAAGGAATTCCCGCCTCCCCTCCTAGTTCTTATCTCACATCTCAGCCAGGGATCATATCCCTAAGCTCTGATACCAACTGTGACGCCCCCAAAATTAGGTATACGTCACCCATCTTGGGTCGCCACTTACATGGTACATAAATCCAAATACAAACTTGATTATACATCCGTCAGTAAACATACGACAATACATAAACCGAGAGTTCTAATAGAATATTATCATTTAGACAATATCCATACTCAAGGAGTCCTCATTACAATTATTATCACACTATTTCACGTAATAGTGAGGACTACTAATGCTATCTTCGTGACCATTACTCCGCTTTTTCGACTCGTCTCAAATTATGTTCTCATTTCAAGAGAATAAAAAAAAAAAGGGTGAGCTCAACTAGCCCAAAGAAGAAATATTATGACTAAGATAATGCGTAATAAATTATCATTAGCCTTCAACAAAGCATGTTAAACCGATAAAATACAATAGACAAACCAGTTTAATCTGCAGCTTAATATGCAATCCATTAAAAGAGTCAAGTAGAAATAAAATCTACTATCTTTTAGGTTTTAAAAGGTTTTCATCAATTTTTATCACCGAGACTCAAACTTTTAATAAATAAACCACCACATCTAATCATCCCTCGCATTACTACCCAAGGATTTTCATCAAATTATCAATGGTCATGACTATACCGAATCTCCCCGGTCATAATCATACCAAAAATTATCCATCATCGCATTACAAAGCCACCGAGGACTTTTATCACATCATTTATAACAAGCCATGATTATACCGAATGATCCTCGGTCATAATCATACTAAGTTCATCTATGCACGTAAGCCAAAGATAACATAATATATCATGAGGATGATGACAATGACATAATAATTCAATAAAACAAGTTCAAGAATTATTTTATCCAGAATTAAGAACGTCCAAATTGTCAACAAGATAATTGCTTTGTAGAGTAAAATTCAAGAATGATCGTAAGAATATTTCTATGAAAAGATATCGGATGAAACGCAAATATCAAGGATATTCTACTAATTTCATGGAGTATAAGTCAAAGTTTTAACCAACCGGGTATAATAAAGAATGGAATAACAAAAGAAATCACCATGCACGCAGTATTTGCAGATGTATGTGTTATTCCAATGTAATAATAATAATCGGAACCAAAGTCGTGAAATTCACCGCCGATGGATGATCCAATGTAATAATAAATGCTTTGAATAATAAACAATGGAACCAGTCCTGTAAAACACACGACAAGATATTCCAAATGTAATAATAAATGAGGAATAATAAACAATGGAACCAGTGTCCTATAAAACACACGCATGTGATATTCCAAATGTAATAATAAAGAATGGAATAATGTAAGAAGATCACCAAGTATAGGGGATTCCACAGATACAAAGTTATTCCAATGTAATAAATAAGAATGGAATAATATAAGGATTTCACCAAGTATAGGTATGCCATGATACAAAAGTTATGTATAGGGTATGCCACTTTTACAAAGTTATTCCAATGTAATAATAATGAATGGAATAATGTAAGTTCTCTTCATGAATAAGAAAGAATAACACCCTTACGGCACAACAAATAATATCCCTTACCGTAAAAGACACCGGATATCAAAGTAGTGAAGTACCGTATTTCTTCTTCTTCTCTCTCTATAGATTTTCTCTCTATAGCTTCTCTCTATAATTTCTCTCTCTAGTTTCAAAGGAATTCGTAAGAAAATAATGAAGGAATGAGCTTCTATTTATAGGAAAATAGAATGCATAATAATTAATCCATGAACGGTCCAGTATTGATTTACTTTAATCGACCATCCATATTTAAAGCAAAATCTTTTAAATAAAATATAATATATTCTATTTATATAAAAATATTTTACTACGCAAACACTATGCAACACTATGCAAAATACTACGCAACACTATGCATAATAAAATGTAATATATTCTATTTATAGAATAACTTTAATAAAGTATTCGCTTTTATATAAAAGATGTTTCGCTTTTATTACGTTAATAATACGAATAAAACAAAACGTCATTATCGCTATAATAATTCATATTATTAATCGACAATAATGGAATCAAACCGAGTGACTTCTCACATAAGCATCAATAATCAATACCGCGCTACTACTACGCACCCACACGACATCGCATTTTTTACTACCGAGTAGTAGTTCAACAAGATCAACCAGAAAACTTCCGCCGTTATTTCAATAAAATATTTTTGTCGCTTTTCTCAATCGACAATAATTCATTGTGGGTCCACCAATGATTGAGTAGTTATGCGAATATTCCCTCGCTAAACCTAATATTCCCCACCAATCGAATATAATATAACCACTGCATACTTTGCAAAATTTATAAATACTACCCACAACTATAATATTTATCTCAAATTCACACCATAATATTAAAAATTATTTCACAAAATTTAAATCTTTATTGATAAAATCTGGGTCTCACAATCTCCCTCCTTATGGAATTTCGCCCTCAAAATTAGGGTACGCGTACTGATATGATAAAGAGGTGAGGATACCTTGAATACCTTTATCGTTGAAAACATTAAATTCATCTTTGCAATCCTACCAAAAGATATTCATTAACAATTCATCTTTGCACTACAAAGCCAAAGATATACAATCAGAAAACCAATAATACCGAGACTCAACTTAATAGTATCACAAACCATGAATTATTCATGCACTACTAGCTAAGGATATTCGTGTTTTCAATTACTATCCATGATTATACCGAATAATCCGTGGTCATAATCATACCAAGTCTATCAATGCACTACTACTAAAGATGACTTTTTTACCACATCCATGAATTAATATTTCATTCATTGAGACTCAACCAATAATTAATCCATATCATCGAATCATCCCCGCACTACGTGCCAAGGATATTCATTAAGATCACGACCACGAATTATCCATGCACTACTACCAAAGATAATTGTGTATTCATTAAGATCACGACCACAAATTATCCATGCACTACTACCAAAGATAACCGTGTATTCATTAGTATCACGACCACAATTATCCATGCACTACTACCAAAGATAATCGTGTATTCATTAAGATATCACGACCACAAATTATCCATGACTACTACTGACAAAGATAATCGTGTATTCATTAGTATCACGACCACAAATTATCCATGCACTACTACCAAAGATAATTGTGTATTCATTAGTATCACGACCACAAAATTATCCATGCACTACTACCAAAGATAACGTGTATTCATTAAGATCACGACCACAAATTATCCATGCTACTACTACGAAAGATAATTGTGTATTCATTAGTATCACGACCACAAATTATCCATGCACTACTGCCAAAGATAATTGTGTATTCATTAGTATCACGACCATAAATGATCCATGCACTACGGCCAAAGATAATTGTGTATTCATTAGTATCACAACCACAAATTTGATTATAGCTTGTAAAATCGTCCGTTTGTGGATTTCGGTCAATTCCTATTTGGAATTTGGAAAAACTTTCTTCTGCAAAGTTGTAGAGAATTGAATTTCCTATAAAAAGTCGCGAGATTCGAATTTTCTGACAAAAGGGCTATTTATTGTGAATTATTGAAGTTCCGAAGCTCCGAAATAATTGATTTTTGGAAGTTTAAATTATTTTAAATTAGAAAAACGTTTTTTCTTACTTTTTCTAGAAGGTGGCATGTGCTTATTGAGCTGAAATCAGATTTCAAGAGTGGCGTAGGAATTTTGATATATATAATAATATTAAATTAAATTTTCTACTTTGGTGTTCTAAGCAATTTCCTATAAATAGGGTGCTTAGGTTAGAATTGAAAATTACACCGAAAATCAAGTTTTTCTCTCTATATTATCGAGCATATTCTTGTGAGTATTTTGAGTATACTTTGAGTATTGCTATACTGGTGCAAGTTCAAGTCATAGCTTATATCCTGTGTTCAACTTGTAAGTCTTGTCTCGTGTGAGGTAAGGGATATTTTTTTTTTTTTCGTAATGATATTATTTCTTCAATATCATTATTTTGAAATATTGATCTGAAGTTTTTTTTATCAAATTTGGAACTTTTGGTGTCTGAGATTACTATTCACGATACTTGACACTATTCACGATACTTGATCTTATTCACGAATACTGACTATTCATCGAAAAAATGAAAAATTTTCTTTTCGTCTAAAAATATCTATTCGGATACTAGCTTTGATTGTATCCATGTTTTGATCATTCTTGAATTTTACACCACTATAATTATTTTTGAGGTATTTTTGGACATGGATAAAACAAAGTACGAATCCTTAATCCTCATCATTTTGTTTCACTAGATTCATTTCTTTAAAAATATTTTTCATCATCCTCGGCCTTAAATGATGATATTATTGAATATCTTTGGCCAGTAGTGCAAAGATGAATGATTTCTGAAGAATATCTTTGGCCAGTAGTGCAAAAGATGAACAGTGTTTAGATTTAATATGACCAATCGATGAATATCTTTGGCTGTAGTGCAAAGATGAATATTTGATTCCGTATATATATTGATTGATGTTACAGGATAAAAGATGATTTATGAACTTTTAAATTCATACATAGAAGATAGTAGTTTGCATTCTCTACTTAACTCTTCTAATGAATTATTATTTCATTGCGAATATTGATTTAAAATTTGTTGTCTATTGTATTCTATTAGATTTTTCCCTGTTGAAGACTAACGATAATTTGTTGTATATTATCTTAGTCATAATATTCTTTACCGGGCTAGTTGAGCTCACCCTTTTCTTTTTGTTCCATTTTTCTTCTCGGGAGGCGAGAATATAAAGTACGAAGCCTGGGTATGGAATGAAAGTTCTAGAGAGAGTTGTTTAGTAGTCCTCACCATTTTGTAAAATAATGTATCAATAAATGTGATGAGGATTTATCCGAGTATAGATATTGTCTAGAAGATAATATTTGTATTCAAACTCACAGCTTTTTATTGTTGTAATAATAAAGTTGTAGTTGTTTCTGCACTATGTATCGACAACACGTAATGGGTGATGTATACCTATTTTGGGGGCGCCATAGTTGGTATCGTAGCTTAGGATATGATCTCCAATGAGATCGGGAATAGAACTAGAGGGGGATAGACGAGTAAATCCTTCGCTAAAGGTGTCCTACCTAAGCTTATTTGTTAGTTGGTCAAGATATAAGGATATTATGTGATATATTGATTTCCTTAATTAACCCTTGTTTTATGGCGATTTTTGAATGTCGAATCGAGAATATTAACAATAGAAATGAGACCGTGGAGACGCTCAGACTCACCAACGAGGAGAACGTGCAACAGGTGACAATGTTCCTCCCGTGAACAACACCACCGAAAGCGTAGATGATGAACGAGGGATGTTTAGAAGCTTTTTGCGCTCATGCAAAATCGCACGATGGAGACTCGTGTTCAAAATATAGGAGGAAATGATAGCAATTCACGGGTTGTCACAACCAAGCGCTTCAAAGAATCGGGACCACCGAATTTAAGGGAAAGCCAGATCCGATCATGGTGGAAACATGGGTCAAGCAAATTACCAAGATATTCGATGTCTTGGGATGCACGGAGAACGAAGGTTCCATTCGCCACCTTTATGTTCCGTGGCGGCGCGACACCGGTGGGAGTCTCGTGAAGCGTACCCATCCACCCGCACTCAAAGATGTCTCTGGGAGACGCTTTTAGAAACTATTTAATGACAAATACTTTCCGAAAGTGTTCGTCATATGTATGGAAAAATGGAGTTCATCGATTAGAACAAAACAACACGACGGTGTCTCAAAGACGAGGCAAAGTTCATGAGTTATCCGTGTTTTGCACCTCATTTGGTGGAGAATGAGGAACGATATGACGCGGATGTTTCGAGAGGTTTGAAACCCGGCGTACGGCAATATCTCATTTCTCATAAATTTTCTCTCTATTCGAGATGTTGTTAATGTGGCTCAATTGTTAGAGCGAGATAACGAGTATGTTCAACCGAGGGACCATAACCGAGATCGTACTCAGAGATAGCAAGAACAATGTAATAATGATAACCAAATGAGAGAAAGAAACAGATGGACAAAAATGGTAACCACTCGGTGGTAATCATGACCATGAAAATAGAAGAAGCGAGTCAGAGGAGATTTTAAAAAGAGGAGATTTAACAACGACCATGTGAAGACGACAGCGGTCTTAAAGAAGAATCGGTTCTAAGGGAGGAGAACGACCACCCATTATATGCTATAAATGCTAAAAAGAGGGACATATCACCAAACCGCCCACAACAGCTCAAGGTATGCTATAATTGTGGAAAGGAAGGACATATCGCCGAGATCAGACGGTGAATAAACCTAGTTCAATGGGGACGGTGACTCAAAAGATCGTCCTGTAAAAGTCAAAGTCAACGGTTCTAGGAAGAGCGTTTGTTGTGGATCGTCAAAATGCGAGGAACCCAAACGAGGTGATCACGGTAAGCTATTTATAAATTCTTATAAGTTTATACCTTACTTCGATACCTTGGTCTACCCATTCATTTATCTCTCCGCTTGTGCTCAATGTTTAAACTTGACTCGAGAAATTAGACTTTGACCTTATCTCGTGGAAACTCCGCTAGAGAAACTTTCATCACATCCACTCGCTTATAAATCTTTTTGATTCAAGTTGGCACCATTACCTTTACCGTTGACCTTATCTCTTTAAAGATACTTGCTTTTGATGTTATTTTAGGGATTGATTGGTTAACTACTCATCATGCTAAAATTGATTGTTTTCGTAAGGTTGTTAGTTTTCATATTCCTAACCAACCCGTTGTTATTTAATTCAAGCAACTAAACCATTAAAATCAATCAACATCATATTTAATCATAAAGCTATTCGCTTATTGAAAAACGGATGTCAAGCTTTCTTAGCCCATGTTATGGATTTGAATAAAGACACGCCAAATTTGAATAATATTCCCGTTGTTATCGACTTTCCTCGACGTATTTCTGAAGAACTTCCCGCCTACCCCGTAACGTGAAGTTGAATTCTTTATTGATCTTGAACTCCGTACAAAGCCTATTTCTAAAACCTCATATCGAATGGCTCCTATTGAACTTCAGAGTTAAAGGTCCAACTACGTGAATTGTTGGACATCGATTTCATTCGGCCCTAAGTACATCTCCTCGGGGTGCTCCTATTTTATTTGTAAAGAAGAAAGACGGGAGTATGCGACTTTGTATTGACTATCGGAATTGAACCATGTCACCATCAAGAATAGGTATCCTCTACCTCGTATTGATGACTTGTTTGACCAAATGCAAGGGTACAATTCTTTTCAAAAATCGATCTTCGCTCGGATATCATCACCAAGATTAGAACCGAGGATATTCCAAAGACCGCCTTCGTAACTCCCCAGTATGGGCATTATGAATTGTTAGTCATGTCTTTCGGATGACTAATGCTCTGCTGCTTTCATGGATATGATGAACCGAGTATTCAAGGAATATTTGGATCAGTTTGTTGTTGTCTTTATTGATGACATCCTCATATATTCTAAAAGTCGTGAAGATCATGAGCACCATTTGAAGCTGGTACTCCAAAGGCTTCATGAAAACAAACTATATGCCAAATTGAAGAAATGCGAGTTCTGGCTTGAGGAAGTAGCATTTCTTGGGCACGTGGTGTCAAAACATGGAATATCCGTGGACCCGGCAAGATTGAAGCAATACAAAGTTGGGAGCAACCAAAGTCTGGTGGATCAAGACGTAGCTTTAGGTCTAGTTGGTTATTATCTGGAGATTCGTGGAAGGGTTTTCTCGAATCGCTACTCCATTAACTCAAATAACTCGGAAGGATACAAAATTCGCTTGGAGCGAAGAATGCGAGAAGAGTTTCCAAGAGATTAAGAGGAGACTTATTTCTAAGACTGTTTCTAACAATACCATCCGGTTCGGATGGATTTGTTATCTCACAATGATGCTTCAGCAAAAGGGTTAGGATGTGTTCTCATGCAATGTGGAAAAGTCATAGCCTATGCCTCGCGACAACTTAAAGAATATGAGAGAAATTATCCTACTCATGATCTAGAGTCAGCAGCAAATCGTTTTCACGCTTAAAGATATGGAGGCACTATCTATATGGGGAGAAAGTGGAGATATATTCGCACCATAAAAGCCTTAAATATTTCTTCACTAAAAGAACTCAACACGCTAAGAATGACGCTGGCTCGAGCTATTGAAAGACTACGACCACACTATTCAATACCATCCCGGAAAAGCGAACGTGGTAGGTAGACGCTAGCCGAGTAGAAGATCATATGCAGGAATGAGTGCGATGATGTCAAGTATATGCACAGAGCCAACTTTAATAGAATAAGTTAAGGTTGCTCAAGCCACCAATCTTGAAATGATGCGTATGAAGAAGAAAAAGTACAAGAAGGAGCTATTCCTAAGCGAGAATTGATGAAGAAGGAATACTTGAGTCCAATCCGCACTTTGTGTCCCTAACGACTCGATTTGAAGTACAAGATTATGATGGAGGCACACAATACACCATTTGCAATCCATCCTCGAAGTACTAAAATGTATCGTGATCTTCGACATACATTTTGGTGGAACAATATGAAGAGAGAGATTGCAAAGTTTATCTCAATGTGTTTAACTTGTCAACGTGTAAAGGCGAGCATCAAGTACCTAAGGGTCCGTTGCAACCACTTGAGATTCCGAAATGGAAGTGGGAACACATTACCATGGATTTCACACGGGTCTTCCTACGGTTTCTCAAGGCATCAATGCTATTTGGGTTATTGTTGATAGATTAACCAAGTCTCGCTTATTTTTTTTGCCGATACGGAGACTTATTCCTCGAACGCCTTGCTAGTATATATGTAAAATGAGATTGTGAGGTTACATGGCATGCCAAGATCCGTAGTTTCGGATCGTGACCCAAGATTCACTTTAAGATTTTGGGTTAGCTTGCAAAAAGCTATGGGCACGAATTTCATTTATTCAGTTTCGGCATACCATCCTCAAACCATTTGGACAATCGAGAGGACTATTCAAACTCTTGAAGATCTATTAAGACTCGTGGTCCTAGACTTCAAGGGTAGTTGGATAAGTATTTACCATTGGTGGAATTCTCCTACAACAATAGTTATCGTGCAAGTATAGGTGTGGCTCCATTCAAGCATTATATGGACGAAAAGTGTCGCTTCCAATATGTTGGCATGAGGTGGGTGAAGCAACATTGTTGGGACCCGAGTTAAGACGTATGACTACCGAAAAGATCCAAATGATTCGACAACGATACAAACCAAGCACAAGATCGACAAAAGAGTTATGCGGATCTTCATCGAAAGGACGGAATTTAGTATAGGGGATCATGTATTGTTGCGAAGTTTGCTCCATGGAAGGGAGTTACAAGATTTGGGAAGAGAGGAAAGCTCAATCCACGATTTATCGGTCCATTTCAAATTCTTGACCGAGTAGAAATGTAGCCTATAGACTTGCGTAAGCATTCCCGAGTATGTCTCGTGTTACATAATGTGTTTCATATATCTACTTATTAAAATATGTGAAAGACCCAACCACGCGTTATAGAAAGTTAGAACCGGACGCAATAGCCAAGACTTAACGTGTGAGGAGGTACTTGTCAAGATCTTGGATAGGAAGGGAGCATGTCCTACGCTAAGAAAGGTCATACCACAAGTTAAAGTTTTGTGGAGGAATCATGCTATAGAGGAAATGACCGGGAATTGAAACGGAAATGAAAGCGAGGTATCCTCACCTTTTCAAACACTGTGTACGTCACGTCAATTTCGAGGACGAAATTTCATAAGGAGGGAGGTTGTAAGACCCCAACTTATTATTAATGAAATTTAATTTTCTCTATTTATTATTTTGAAATAAGAAGGGTTGATTTGATTAATGTGGATAGTTATGGGTAAAATACACGCAAATATTTCAAAATAAGCAATAGTTATAAAATATTCATTGTTGTTTGGGAATATTCGTTTGGTCGTGGAATATTCAGATCGCTCGAATAATATTCGCATTTACCACAGCCAAATGACCATGTGTGGGCCCCATAACTGAAAGCGATTGGATGAAGAAAACGATAAATATAAGTTGTTTAAAATAACGAACGTGAAGTTATTACCAATTATACTATTAAAATACTTCTTGGGTTAACACACAAGAAGATTACTTGTATTGCACCAATTATTGATTCTTACGTAAGAAGGCACTACTCAATAATGGTTACAATAATTATCGATCAAGATTTTATTTTATTGATTTAATAATTGTTTGCGTTGATATTTTATATTCATTGTTGTTTCAATAATTGTCATTACACAAGATTTTTCATTATCGGCTAAATAATTCATATTATCTCAATAATATTATTAGATAACATTATTGGCAATGTCTAGAAAGTTTTGTCTAAGGAGAGGTTTGGTCACCTAATTGCGCTACCAAGAAAGAGAAATTCTTATTGAAAGCCCTCTTTCTTGGGAACTACCTAGTTACAATATTGTGATTCTCGTAATATTATTTGTGAATAATTAATTATTGATTCATATGATGAGAAAAATATTGATTTTATGTGGATATAGATGGAGAAAATTTTTAATGTGACAATTGTTGAAAATTGAAATTTTATCTTTTTCTCGATAAAATAATTATTTAAATATATTATTATATTTTAATAATATAATAATGGTGATATTTTTACAACGAATGTGGGATATATGAGTATACGAGGGAGGAAGAGTATTTTTGTTGCAATAAATGTTTAAAACATGTTAAACATGTCGGTGGACCCCATTTATCGATCGAAATTTGATTATAAAATTTGTAAAATCGTCTGCTTGTGGATTTCTTGGCCAATTCCTATTTGGAATTTGGAAAACTTTCTTCCGCAAAGTTGTAGAGAATTGAATTTCCTATAAAACGCCGCAAGATTTGAATTTTCTGACAAAAGGGCTATTTATTGTGAATTATTAAAGTTCAAGTTCAAATAATTAATTTTTGGAAGTTTAAATTATTTTAAATTAGAAAAACGTTTTTCTTACTTTTTCTAGAAGGTGGCATGTGCTTATTGAGTCAAAATCAGATTTCAAGAGTGGGCGTATGAATTTTGATATATATAATAATATTAAATTAAATTTTCTGCTTTGGTGTTCTAAGCAATTTCCTATAAATAGGTGCTTAGGTTAGAATTAAAATTACACCGTAAATCAAGTTTTCTCTCTATATTATCGAGCGTATTCTTGTGAGTATTTTGAGTATACTTTGAGTATTGCTATACTGAAAAGTTCAAGTCATAGCCTATATCCCCGGTGTTTCAACTAGAAGTACTATCTTCATGAGAGGTAAGGGATATTTTTTTTTTCAGAATGATATTATTTCTTCAATATTATTATGTTGAAATATTGATCTAAAGTTTTTTATCAAATTTGGAACTTTTGGTGTCTGAGTTACTATTCACGATACTCAAGACTATTCACGTGATACTGATCTTATTCACGAATACGACAATTATTCATCGAAAAATAAAAATTTTCTTTTCGTCCAAAATATCTATTCTCGGATACTAGCTTTGATTGTATCCATGTTTTGATCATTCTTGAATTTTACACCACTATAATTATTTTTGAGGTATTTTTTTTGGACATGGATAAAAAAAAATACTGAATCCTTAATCCTCACTATTTTGTTTCACTAGATTCGCTTTTTAAAAATATTTTCATCATCCTCGCCTTTAAATGATGATATTATTGAATATCTTTGGCCCAGTAGTGCAAAGATGAATGATTTCTGAAGAATATCTTTGGCCCAGAAGTGCAAAGATGAACAGTGTGTTTAGATGAACACGACCAATCGATGAATATCTTTGGCTGTAGTGCAAAGATGAATATTTGATTCCGATATATATCGATTGATGTTACAGGGGTAAAAGATAGATTTATGAACTTTTAAATTCATACATAGAAGATAGTAGTTTGCATTCTCTACTTAACTCTTCTAATGAATTATTATTTCCATCGCTAATATTGATTTAAAATTTGTTGTCTATTGTATTCTATTAGATTTTTCCTCGTTGAAGACTAACGATAATTTGTTGTATATTATCTTAGTCATAATATTCTTTATCGGGCTAGTTGAGCTCACCCTTTTCCTTTTTGTTCCATTTTTCTTCTCATGAGGCGAGAATATAATGAAAACGAGCCTGGGTATGGAAATGAAAGTTCTAGAGAGAGTTGTTTAGTAGTCCTCACCATTTTTGTAAAATAATGTATCAATAAATGTGATGAGGATTTATCCGAGTATAGATATTGTCTGAAGATAATATTTGTATTCAAACTCATAGTTTTATTGTTGTAATAATAAAGTTGTAGTTGTTTCGTACCATGTATCGACAACTCGAATGGGTGATGTATACCTATTTTGGGGCGCCACAAAGACACTCAGATTGATTATTGATGCTTACGTGAGAAGTCACTCACCTATACTCAATTATTACTACAAAGATAATTGTTGCATCATATCTCTTATATTATTGATTCAATTATTGTCACAATATCATCTCAGATAATATATTATATTATTAAATCAATAATTGAGACGATAAGTTATAAATGATTAATAATTGTTGAAAGATTAAATATGTGTTGATTAAAAATAAAATAATTTGTGGTAATATTTATTCAATCCTTGATGTATATAAAGAGTCTTGTTATGAGACGTTTGTGGTAAGTTTGGTTATTTTATGGGGGGCCCATATGTCATCATCTAAGAGTCTCTTCGTCAATAGTAATTACCTTTGTCAATAGTAATTACATTCGTCAATAGTAATTATCTTCGTCAATAGTAATTACCTTCGTCAATAGTAATTACCTTTACCAGACGTCAAACCACTTGCCGTTTCATATTACAGACGTCGAACCACTTGTCGTTTCACATTACAGGCGTCGAACCAATTGTCGTTTTAAATTACAGGCGTCAAACCACTTTTCTTTTCACATCACCAGTCGTCAAGCCACTTACCTTTTCAATGGCAAGTGCTAAGGTAGAAATCTTCTATAAATAGAGGCCTAGTGCTTCATTATTTTTCACGAATTCATTCAAGCTATAGAGAGAGAAAGTATAGAGAGAATAAGAGAGAAAGAAGAAGAGTATTTGTAAGACCCCAACTTTTATAAATAAAGATGAATTTTTTTTATAAATATTATTTTTGAATATTATGGAATAAATTTGATATAATGTTATAGTTGTGGGTAATATTTATAAATTTTGCAAAGTAAGCAAGTTGTTATAAAATATTCGTTTGGTCGGGGAATATTCTTTTGTCGGGGAATATTCAGATTTACGGCTCAATCATTAATGGACCCCACAATGGAAGTATTGTCGTAGTTAGAAAATGACAAAATTATTTTTTATAAAAAATAACTTCAGTAGAGGTGTTCTGTCAAAACTGTTGAACTACCCAGAGTAAAAAATACGATGTCTGGCGTGGTTGTATAAGAAGACACGATATTGATTATTGATGCTTACGTGAGAAGTCACTCACCTATGCTCAATTATTGCTACAAGAATTCTTGCATCATATCTCTTATATTATTGATTCAATTATTGTCACAATCATCATCTCAGATAATATATGTTATAGTATTAAATTATTAATTGAGACGACAAGTTATAAATGATTAATAATTGTTGAAAGATTAAATATGTGTTGATTAAAAATAAAATGATTTGTGGTAATATTTATTCAATCCTTGATGTATATAAAGAGTCTGTTATGAGACGTTTGTGGTAACTTTGATTATTTTATGGGGGGGCCTATATGTCATCATCTAAGAGTCCCTTCATTAATAGTAATTACCTTTGTGAATAGTAATTACCTTCATCAATAGTATTTATCTTCGTCAATAGTATTTACCTTCGTCAATAGTAATTACCTTTGTGAATAGTAATTACCTTCGTCAATAGTAATTATCTTCATCAATAGTAATTACCCCTTCGTAAATAGTAGTTGTCCCTTCAATATTACCAAGAGTTAATCGCCTTCTTCTATTGTTCCAAGGGTTAATTACCCTTCGCATGAATAGTAGTTGTCTCTTCAATATTACCAAGAGTCATTTTGACCCTTCGTTAAGACCAAGAGCTACCCTCGGTTTTTCTATAAATAAAAGCTCATTCCTTCATTATTTCTTATGAATTCACCGAAACTCTGAGAGAGAAACTATAGAGAAAGAAGAAAAGTATTCTCGCTACTTCACTTTTCCAATATTCATTCTTCAAGGTAGGGAATATTATTTGTTGTACTCGTAAAGGGTGTTATTCTTTCTTATTCATGAAAAGAACCGTTGTTATTCCATTCTTAGTAGATTCTATTGAATAACTCAGATATACGCTTTACCCTATACTTGGTGACATTCTTCTATTATTCTCATTGGAACATCCCGTCTGTGGTGTTTTACACCGGACTCGGTTCCGCCTTTATTATTATTACATTGGAATATCCTCGTCATGTGTTTTACACTGCACTGTTCCATTTTTTATTATTCCGTCTTTATTATTCTCGTTTAATATCCTGCCATCTTTATATACGCCTGACTGGTTCCATCATTTATTATTCCGCATTTATTATTCTCGTTGGAACATCCCGTCTCGCAATGCGTTTACGGCGACCGTTCCGTTATTTATTATTCTATTGGAATAACACTTTTTCTTGCGGCGGCCTATCGCATTTATGGTAATTTCTTTTGTTATTTCATTCTTTATTATACCCAAATAAGTTAAAACTTTGACTTCTATACTCCATGAAATTAGTAGAATATCCTTGATATTTGCGTTTCATCCAAAGATCTTTTCATGGAAATATTCTTCCGATCATTCTTGAATTTTACTCTACAAAACAAGATTATGTTGACAATTTGGGCGTTAATAATTCCCGGATAAAATAATTCTTGAACTTGTTTTATTGAATTATTACGTCATTGTCATCATCCTCATGTTATATTATGTTATCTTTGCTTACGTGCATAGATGAACTTAGTATGATTATGACCAGGATCATTCTAAGTATAATCACGGCTTGATATAAATGATGTGACAAAAGTCCTCGGTGGGCTTCATAATGCGTTGATGGATAGTTTTTGGTATGATTATGACCAGGGTGATTCGGTATAGTCATGACCATTGATAATTTGATGAAAATCCTTGATCGTGGTACAGGGATGATTAGATATTGTGGTTTATTCATTAGACTGAGTCTTAGTGATAAAAATTGATGAAAACCTTTTAAAACATAAAAGATAGTAGACTTTATTTTCTACTTGACTCTTTTAATGGATTGCACATTCCGCTGCAGTTAAACTGGTTGTCTATTGTATTTTATCAGTTTAACATTGTTGAAGACTATTGATAATTTATTCTGCATTATCTTAGTTATAATATTTCTTCTTTGGGCTAGTTGAGCTCACCCTTTCTTTCACCGTTTCTCTTGAAATGAGAATATAGCTGGGACGAGTCGGGGAACGGAGTAATGGTTCAGAGGATAGCATTAGTAGTCCTCACTATTCTGTGAAATAGTGTGATAATAAATGTAATGAGGACTCCTTGAGTATGGATATTGTCTAAATGACAATATTCCTATTAGAACTCTTAGTTTATGTATTGTCGTATGTTACACGCACGATGTATAATTAAGTTTGTATTTGAATTTATGTACCATGTAAGTGATTTAACCCAAGATGGGTGACGATACCTAATTTTGGGGCGCGTCAAGATTCTCGTTACTACACCATCAAGCGATTCAATCTCCTACTAAAGTAAGGAGTGTTATTCTTTTTATTCATGAAGAGAATCATTGTTATTCCATTGCTTATTATTCTGTTGGAATAACTTTTGTATCTGCCATGGTTTACCCTATACTTGGTGACATTCTTCTATTATTCGCATTGGAACATCCTGTCATGCATGTGTTTTACACCGCACAGGTTCCGCTCTTTATTATTATTCTGGCTTGGAACATTCATGCATGTGTGTTTTTTACGGGACTGGTTCCATTCTTTATTATTCTTGGAATATCCTGCTCACATGTTTTTCTGCCGACCTGGTTCCGTTATTTATTATTCTGTTGGAATAACTTTGTTGTCAAGGCCTATCGCATGCATGGTGATTTCTTTTGTTATTCCATTCTTTATTATACTCGGTTGGTTAAAACTTTGACTTCTATACTCCATGAAATTAGTGGAATATCCTTGATATTTAAAGGCTTCATCCAAATCCTTTCATGGAAATATTCTTCTAAGTATTCTTGAATTTTACTCTACAAAGCAAAGATCATGTTGATGATTTGGATGTTATTGGTTCCTGGATAAATTAATTCTTGAACTTGTTTTATTGAATTTTATATCATTGTCATCATCCTCATATTTATATTTTTGAAAGTCATCTCGTGGCCTGTGGTGCATAGATGGACTTGGTATGATTATGACCAAGAATTATTCTGTAATCATGGTAATCGTAATGTTACAAATGATGTGGTAAAAATCATCATTGGCCCTGTAGTGCATTGATGGACGCTTGTTGGCATGATCATGACCATTAATGAATACACAAATATTCTTGGCTTTTGTAGTGCATGGATAATTCGGTCGTGATACTAAAGAATATCCTCGGCCGTAGTATGTGAGGTGATTCGATGATGTGGAATATTTATTAAGTTTGAGTCTCAATTATAACAATGATGAAAACCTTTTAAATCATAAAAGATAGTAGATTTTATTTTTACTTGAACCTTTTAATAGATTGTTGGTTCCGCTGCAGTTAAACTTGATGTTTATTATATTTTATCAGTTTAACACTGTTGAAGGCTAATGATAATTTATTCTGCATTATCTTAGTCATAATATTTCTTACTGGGCTAGTTGAGCTCACCCTTTCTTTCACTGTTCTCTTCAGGAAATGAGAATATAGCTGGGACGAGTCGGGGAACGGAGTAATGGTCCAGAGGATAGCATTAGTAGTCCTCACTATTCTGTGAAATAGTGTGATAATAATTGTAATAAGGACTCCTTTTGAGTTTGTATAATCTCTAGTAGATAATATTTGTATTCAAACTCACAGTTTATATTTTGTCGTATTGTACACGACAGTTGTATTAGTAAGTTGTATTTGAATTCTATACCATGTATCCGGCGACCCAAGATGGGTGATGTATACCTAATTTTGGGGGCGTCATAGTATTTCCCATTATCGGAACAATAATTCATATTATTTGAATAATATTATTAGATAGCATTATTGGCAATGTCTAGAAAGTTCTGTCAAGGTGAGGTTTGGTCATCTAATCATGCTACACAAGAAGAGAAATCCTTATCTGAAAGCCCCTTTTCCCAGGAACCGTCTGGTTGTCATTATTGTGATTCTCTAATATTATTTGTGAATAATTAATTATTGATTTATATGATAATAAAATATTTATTTGATGTGGATATAAATGATGGATTTATTTATGTGGTTATAAATGAAGGAATTAATGTTGAGGTGTTTTATCAAGATTTTGTCGGATTGAGGTATTAAAAGATCAAATCGGTTATTCTTACAAATTTTTATTGTGTGTGTTATAATTTTTAATCGTAGTTGGATCGTTGTGATTTTTGGATATGTTATACATATATAAGTTGAGTATATGTCCACAAATTTTGAACCGTTAAAATGAACGATATAATTTGTTATGAATTTTAAGAGGTGATGATTCGAAAATTAGGTTTATAAATGATTTTGGTGGAAAATTCTAGAAATGGGTGGGCCCCACTTTTGGTTGTTGGGAAGATGGCTAATTTTTGGTGGGTGGAATAGTAGCGCGGTAAAAGCCATCGTGTAGGCGGTCAAGTCTGCTTTTGCGTGCTAACATTTTCCTATAAATAGAGGGCTAAGTTAGAATTGAAAATCACACCGAGAATTCATAAGTTTTCTCTTTTTCTCTAGATTATCGAGTGTATTTTATGAGTATTTAGATACTTGGTGAGTTATTCATTCATCGGTGTAAGTTTCCTTCAAATAATATATCCGATATCCAAATGTCTTTGCTCTTTTTTTGGTAAGGGATAGTAAGGGATATTAAGGATGTTATATTCTTCATAATGATGTTATTCTTTCAATATCATTATAATCTTGACATATTGTATGGATCTTATTCTCAAATTTTTACCTTTTTGAGTCGAGTTCTTACTATTCACGATACTGACTATTCACGATACTGACAATTATTTACGTGATATGACATTATTTACGATACGGTATTATGTATTTAATACTGAAAGTATTATTCACGAGTTACTATTCATGAAGTTACTATTCACGAAGTACTATTCATGACAATATTGGTTTTTTTTTTTCTAACCAAATTATAGTTGAGTTATGAATATTACTCTTGAGATTAAATCTATATGTTGATTATATTATTTTTATTATCATATATAACATTTTTATAATCATGGTGATGAAATTTTTCTTTGACTTGAGTGTAAAGATGGGTAGATTATTGGTATGATCATGACTATGGGTTCTCTTTGGCGAAGAGGCAAAGTTGAATCGCCGATTGGTAGTATGATCATGACCATTGAATTTACAATTGAATATTTTTAGCTTAAGTGCAAAGGTGAATTGAACAACATGGTTATAATTATGGTTTATATAGATTTTGAAATGATTATATATATTAATATATTTGGTCTGTAGCGCAAATATGAACTGTTGGTGAATATCTTTGGCCTGTAGTGCAAAGATGATCTGTTGTTGAATATCTTTGGCATGTAGTGCAAAGATGATTTGTGGTTGAATATCTTTGGTCCGTAGTGCAAAGATGAACTGTTGTTGAACATCTTTGGCCTGTAATGCAAAGATTACTTGTTGATGAATATCTTTGGCCCGTAGTGCAAAGATAAATTTATTAGTATGATTATGAACATGAACTGTGATTTGGTATAACCATGATCTTTGATGTTTCAAGTGATGAAAATTATCTTTGTCCTGGATGAGAAAAGGAATTTAGAACTACAATTACGATTATGAGTTATACATGTGATTGTGGACAGGAATTGTTGATTGATGTTACAGGGATAAAACATTGTTGGTGGACTTTTAATATAGAGAATATAATAGACCTTATGGTCTATTTGACTCTTCTAATGGATTGCTCGTTCCGCTGCAACTATGGTTGAAAAGTTTTATCATCTACCATATGTTCTAAATCTCTGATTTATTACTGATGAAAGCTATTGATAATTTATTTATCTTTAGTCATGATATTCTTTACTGAGCTAGTTGTGCTCACCCTTCTGTTTCAAAAATCCTTTCAGGTAATACGAGTGTAGTTGGGTCGAGCGGGGGTAACAGGGGAATAGAACGGTGGTCATCATTTAGTAGTTATATTTGGTGAATCAAATAAGATGAGGCAAACCCAACGTTGGAAGGGTGTTTTGCCACTATCATACAAGATGTCTAAAGACATACAACCTCGTGTCATCATAAGACAGGGTTGTGCATGTGACGACCCCAAAATAGGTCCATTCCATCCAACCCATTCTGAGTCACCAAATACATGGTACAGAAACAACTACAACTTTATTATCACAACAATAAAACTGTGAGTTTAAATACAAATATTATCTTCTAGACAATATTTATACTCAAATAAATCCTCATCACATTTATTGATACATTATTTTACAATAATGGTGAGGACTACTAAACAACTCTCTCTAGAACCTTCATTCCATACCCCCACTAAGACTTCGCTACATTCTCGCCTCCCGAGAAGAAAAATGGAACAACAAGGAAAAGGTGAGCTCAACTAGCCCAAGAAGAATGTTATGACTAAGATAATATACAACAAATTATCGTTAGTCTCCAACAGGAAAAAATCTGATAGAATACAATAGACAACAAGTTTCGGATCAATATTCGCAATGAAATAATAATTCATGAAGAGTTACGTAGAGAATGAAATCTACTATAATCTATGAATTTAACAAATTCATCATCAATATTTTATCCTCAGAACATCAATCAATATTCATCTCAAATCAAATATTCATCTTTTGCACTACGTGCCAAAGATATTCATCAATCGGTCATGTTCATCTCAACACTGCTCATCTTTGCACTAAAGGCCAAAGATATTCATCGACCGGTCGTGTTCATTTAAACACTGCTCATCTTTGCACTAAAGGCCAAAGATATTCATCATCCATTATGTTCATTTAAACACTGCTCATCTTTTGCACTAAAGGCCAAAGATATTCTTCAGAAATCATTCATCTTTGCACTACTGCCAAAGATATTCAATACTATCATCATTTAAGACCGAGGATGATGAAAAATACTTTTAAAGAACGAATCCAAAGAAACAAAATGACAAATATTATGGATTCGTACTTTAAACAATCCGAGTTCAAAAATACTTCATAAATAATCATATAAGTGAAGTAAAATTCAAGAATGATCAAAACATGGATACAATCAAAGCTAGTATCCGAATAGATATTTTAGACGAAAAGAAAAATTTTCATTTTTCTATGAATAGTCTTAGATTCGTGAATGAATAGTCAGATACGTGAATAAGATCGTATACGTGAATAGTAATCTCACACCAAAAGATAGAAATTCCACAAAAAACATTTTCACGCTTATTAATAGTACTCGTGAATAAGAACTCGTGAATAAGTAACTCATGAATAGTAACTCGTGAATAGTAACTCATGAATAGTAACCCGACATGAAAAAGTTCCAAATTTGATAAAAACTTCAGATCAACATTTCAAAGATAATGATATCAAGAAATAATATCATTACGAAAAAATAATATCCCTTACCTCAAAGAATCAAGATTTTGGAAGGAAAGGTCTCAAGTGATCTTTGAATGAAACTTGTATCTTTGAAAATGAACTCTCAAAGTATCTAAATACTCACAAAATACGCTCAATAATATAGAGAAAAAAGAGAGAAAACTTTGTTTCGGTGTGATTTTCAATTCTAACTTAGCCTCATTTATAGGAAAATGTTAGCCGTACCAAGCAGACTTGACTCGCCACACTTGATGGCTTTTTACTCGCTACTATTGCCACCCACCACATTTGAAATAAAATTCAGCACATTTCTTCACCAACCACAAGTGGGGCCCACCAATTCTAGAATTTTCCACCAAAATCATTTATTACCTAATTTACGAATCGGACACCTCTTAAAATTCATAACAAATCATTCGTGAATTTTAACGGTTCAAAATTTGTGGACATATACTCAACTTATGTATGTATAACATACCCAAAAATTACCACAATCCAACGGTCGGATTAAAAATTATAACCCCCGCAATATATCTCAAAACCCCTGATTTAATTTTTAATACCTCCAATCCGATAAAATACTGATAAAACACCTCAACATTAATTCCTTCATTAATAACCACATAAATAAATCCATCATTTATATTCATATAAAATAAATATTTCTTATCATATGAATCAATAATTAATTATTCACAAATAATATTACGTAATCACAATTATGACAAACTGATCGCTCCTCGTGAGAAGAGGGGCTTTCCAATAAGAATTTCTTCATCGGGCGCCAAGCAATTAGGTGACCAAACCTCTCCTTAGACGTAACTTTCTAGACATTGCCAATAATGTTATCTAATAATATTATTCAAATAATATGAATTATTGATCCGATAATGGAAAATATCATGCGATGAATTATTGAACAACAATAATATAAAATATCAACGCAAAGAATTATTGAATCAATAAAATAAAATATTGAATAAAGAACTACTGTGAAAATTATTGAGTAGTGCCATCTTACGCATTTAAATCAATAATTCAACAATACTGCAATAATACCGTGTCTTCTTTATGCAACGCACGCCAGACATCAGATTTTAACCACCGGTATTCCAACGGTCTTAACGATAACAACTACGCCAGTATTTATAACCACCCAAACTTTGTCGCTTTTCCTCATCCAACAATCGCTTTCACATGGAGCCCACACACGGTCATTCGCTGTCAGCATTTAATATTCCCCGACAAAGATTTAATATTCCACGACCAAACGAATATTCCCCGACAAAAATGAATATTTTATAACCACTTGCTTATTTTGAAATATTTGAGTATTTAACCCTTAACTATCCACATTAATCAAATCAACCCTTACTATTTTAAAATAATAAATAAAGGAAATTCCTTTTATTTAAAAAAAAATTCGGTCTTACAACCTCCCTCCTTATGAAATTTCGTCCCTCGAAATTGGACGTGACGTACTGGTGTTTCAAAAGGTAAAGATACCTCGCTTTCATTTTCGCTTCCAACTCCAAGGTCATTTCCTCAATAAAGATGGTTTCTCCACAAACTTTAACTTGTGGTATGACCTTCGTGACGTAGGATATGTGTTCTTTCTCTACAAGATCTTGACAGTACCTCCTCGTGACGTTAAGTCTTCGGCTATCTCGTCCGGGCTTCTAACTCAATGACGTGTTTCGGTCGTCCACATATTTACGTAACATCGATACGTGAAAACGCGTTATGAACACGCCATACTACTAAGCGGTAAAACGAGTCTATAGGCCACGCTTCCTATTCGATCGAGAATTTCAAATGGATTAATAAATCGAAGGTTTGAGCTTTCCCACCTCACCGATTCTCGCTTTTAAAATAACAACTTCTTGCACCTCCTTCTTCAAATTCATCACCCGGTTGTGTAGCTTGAACAACTTTAACTTTATCGATTAAAGTCGATTATACTCAGATATCATCACGCATCAGATATCATCACGCTGGGTACCTAGAGTTTTCATCTCCATCTCTATTATTTGTATATTATACTTAAATTAGTCTTTGACAACATCGTGACTCAGATTGTATAATGATCTTCTACTCAACACGCCACCTACCACGTTCGCTTTTCCAGATGGCATGGTCGTAACATGTGTTTGAAATGAGTCTCCTCGAGTTCTTCAAGCTCTTCCCACATTCCTTGCTCCATTCGAATTTTGTATCTCTCTGAAGTTAGCTACGTTAATGGAATAGCGATTCGAGAATATCCTTCAACGAATCTCCGATAATAACCAACTAAGCTTCAGAAAGCTACGTATTTCGATTCTCGACTTAGGTTGCTTCTCAATCGCGACTCATATCCCAATCTTGGATAAAGACGTCACAATGACACCCATCGCTTTACTATCGCATCGAATATGACGTCCCTACAGAGAGTCTCAGCTTAGGTGAATTCCACAAAGGAAGTCACAAGATAAAGGCTAAGGTACCAAATTCTATAGTTGAATTTTTAACTCCTCAAGTTCAATAGAGCCATTCGATATGAGATTTTAGAAATGAGTTTTGTCTTAGGGTTCAAATTCGATACAAAATTTAATATCACTTTGGGAGTAAGCCAATAAATTCTTCAAAATACGTCGGAAAAAATCAATAACAACAAGAATATTATTCAAATCGACGTGTCTTTATTCAAATCCATAACATGGACTAAGAAAACTTGACATCCGTAATAAACGAATGACTTCATGGCTTGATATGAAAATGTTTGACTACAATGGTTTGATCGCTTGAGTTCAAATAACAGTTGCTTAGAATATGAAAACTAACAACCTTACAAAAGCAATCAATTTTGGCATGATGAGTAGTTAACCAATCAATCCCCAAAAGCAAGTATCTTTAAAGAGATAAGGTCAATGTGTAAGGTAATGGTGCCAACTTGAATCAAACAAGATTTTTTAAACAACTGGATGTAATGAAAGTTTCTCCCAACGAGAGTCTCCATAAATAGGTCAAAGTCTAATTTCTCCGTAGTCAAGTTCAAACGCTGAGCGCAAGAGAGAGAGATAAAAGAATGGGTAGAACCGTTTCAAATAAGGTATAAACTTCAGCAAGAATTTATAATTAACTAACCCGTGCTAACTTCGTCGGGTTTCCTCGTATTTTGACCGGCCACGACAAACGCTTTTCCGGAATCGCTGACTTTGACTTTTCTCGGGACATCCTTTTCGAGTCACCATTCCGTTGCTTGGATCGGTTTTGATATCGCATAATCTCGAGCGATATGTCCTTCTTTTCCACAATTATAGCATACCTTAAACTTAGGCAGTGGCGGTTTGATATATCCTCTTCCTCTCCGCATTTGTAACATACTGACCGGTGGTCGCTTCTCCTCCCTTAAAACTAGTTCTACATCTTACCGACGCCTTCAAATGGTCATTGTTGAATCTCCTCTTTTAAAATCTCCTCCCAACTCGCTTCTTCTATTTTCACGACGCGATTACCACCAGAAGTGGTTACCGCCTTTGTCCGTAGTATTCTTCTTTCTCCACCGGTTATCGTTATTCGATGATCGCTATCTTCTTGATAATCCTCGGTTATAGACCCTCGGTTGAACGTATTTCGTTATCTCGCTTCTAACAACCGAGCCCTCACAACATCCGAATAGAGAAAATTTATGAGAAATGAGATATCGACGACGCCGTTTCAAACCTCTCGTAAACATCCGCGTCATACGCTCCTCATTCTCCACCAAATGAGGTGCAAACTCGATAACTCCGCAAACTTCGCCTCGTCTTTGGGACACCGCCATGTTATTCTCGCTTCCAATCTAATAAACTCCACTTCCTTCATATAGATTGAATACTTTCGTGAAGTACTTGTCATTGAACTGCTTCTCAAACATCTCCCACGATACTTTGAAAGGTAAATGGATGGGTACGCTTCACGATTCCCACCAAGAATCTGCGCCGCCACGGAACATAAAGGTGGCGAATGGAACCTTCGTTCTCCGCGCATCCCAAGACATCGAATATCTTGGTAATTTGCTTGACCCATGTTTCCGCCATGATCGGATCTGCTTTCCCAGCACTCGTGGACCCAACTTTTTGAATCGCTTGGCCGTGACCACCCGTGAATCGCTATCATCTCCTCCTCGTATTTTGAACACGAGTCTCCCTCGTCTGATTTTACATGAATCGCAAAAACTTCTAAACATCCCTCATTCATCATCTCTTCGGTGGTGTTATTCATGAGGAGGTACATTGCCACTGTTGCACGCTCTCCTCGTTGTTAAGTACAGCATCTCCACGGTCTCATTTACACCACTATTAATATTCTCGATTCGACATTCTCAATTCATTGTCGTATAAAACAAGGGTTAATTAAGAAATCAATCACATAATATCCCTATATACCGACCAACTAACAAATAAGCTTAGGTAGGACACACTAGCGAAGGATTTACTGCCTCTCCCTCCTAGTTCTATTTCCCGATCTCCGCCGGAGATCATATCCCTAAGCTCGATATTAATCAGGACGCGACCCCAAAAATAGGTCCATTCCATCCAACCCATTTTGAGTCGCCAAATACATGGTATGTAAACAACTACAACTTTATTATCACAACAATAAAATCGTGAGTTTAAATACAAATATTATCTTCTGACAATATTTATACTCAAATAAATCCTCATCACATTTATTGATACATTATTTTACAATAATGGTGAGGACTACTAAACAACTCTCTCTAGAACCTTCATTCCATACCCCACTAGTACTTTCGCTACATTCTCGCCTCCCGAGAAGAAAAATGGAACAACAAGGAAAAGGGTGAGCTCAACTAGCCCAAGAAGAATGTTTATGACTAAGATAATATACAACAAATTATCGTTAGTCTCCAACAGGAAAAATCGATAGAATACAATAGATAACAAGTTTCGCATCAATATTCATAAATGGAAATAATAATTCATGTAAGAGTTACGTAGAGAATGAAATCTACTATAATCTATGAATTTAATGGTCCATCATCAATATTTTATCCTCGTAACATCAATCAATATTCATCTCAAATCAAATATTCATCTTTGCACTACAGTGCCAAAGATATTCATCAATCGGTCATGTTCATCTCAACACTGCTCATCTTTGCACTAAAGGCCAAAGATATTCATCGATCGGTCATGTTCATTTAAACACTGCTCATCTTTGCACTAAAGGCCAAAGATATTCATCACCGGTCATGTTCATTTAAACACTGCTTCATCTTTGCACTAAAGGCCAAAGATATTCATCGAAATCATTCATCTTTGCACTACGTGCCAAAGATATTCTTCGAATCATTCATCTTTGCACTACATGTGCCAAAGATATTCAATACTATCATCATTTAAGACCGAGGATGATGAAAATACTTTTAAAGAACGAATCCAATTGAAACAAAATGACAAATATTATGGATTCGTACTTTAAAACAATCCGAGTTCAAAAATACTTCATAAATAATCATAGTGAAGTAAAATTCAAGAATGATCAAAACATGGATACAATCAAAGCTAGTATCCGTAATAGATATTTTAGATTTAAAAGAAAAATTTTCATTTTTCTATGAATAAAGGCCGTATTCGTGAATAAAGGTCTTGAGATACGTGAATAAAGGCCGATACGTGAATAAGTAACTCGACACCAAAAGATAGAAATTCCACAAAAAAAAATTTTCACGCTTCATTAAATAGTACTCGTGAATAAGAATCGTGAATAGTAACTCATGAATAAGAACTCGTGAATAAGAACTCATGAATAAGAACTCCGACATGAAAAAGTTCCAAATTTGATAAAACTTCAGATCAACATTTCAAAGATAATGATATCAAGAAATAATATCATTACTGAAAAAATAATATCCCTTACCTCAAAGAATCAAGATTTCCGGAAGGAAAGGCTCAAGTGATGTTTGAATGAAACTTGTAATCTTTGAATAAAGAACTCTCAAAGTATCTAAATACTCACAAAATACGCTCAATAATATAGAGAGAAAAAGAGAGAAAACTTTGTTTCGTGTGATTTTCAATTCTAACTTAGCCTCTATTTATAGAAAAATGTTAGCCCGTACCAAGCAGACTTGACTGCTACACCGATGGCTTTACCTCTCGCTACTATTGCCACCCACCACATTTGAAATAAAATTCAGCACATTTCTTCACCAACCACAAGTGGGGCCCACCAATTCTAGAATTTTCCACCAAAATCATTTATAACCTAATTTACGAATCGAGACACCTCTTAAAATTCATAACAAATCATTCGTGAATTTTTAACGGCTCAAAATTTGTGGACATATACTCAACTTATGTATGTATAACATACCCAAAATTACCATTAATCCAACTATCGGATTAAAAATTATAACCCCGCAATATATATCTCAAAACCCCGATTTAATTTTTAATACCTCCAATCCGATAAAATACCGATAAAACACCTCAACATTAATTCCTTCATTAATAACCACATAAATAAATCCATCATTTATATTCATATAAAATAAATATTTCCTTATCATATGAATCAATAATTAATTATTCACAAATAATATTACAAAATCACAATTATGACAACCAGGCCGTTCCCAGGAAAGAGGGGGCTTTCCAATAAGAATTTCTTCTTCTTGGCGCCAAGCAATTAGGTGACCAAACCTCTCCTTAGATGTAACTTTCTAGACATTGCCAATAATGTTATCTAATAATATTATTCAAATAATATGAATTATTGATCCGATAATGGGAAATATCAGTGCAAAGGACAATTATCGAACAACAATAATATAAAATATCAACGCAAAGAATTATCAATCAATAAAATAAAATATTGAATAAAGAATTCATCGTGGAAAATTATTGAGTAGTGCCATCTTACGCATTTAATCAATAATTCAACAATCTTGCTGCAATACCGCAGCGTATTATCGTCAACCACGCCAGACATCGTATTTTAACCACCGGGTATTCCAATGCCTTAACTAGAATAACTACGCCAAGTATTTATAACCACCCAAACTTTGTCGCTTTCCCTCATCCAACAATCGCTTTCACATGGAGCCCACATATGGTCATTACTGTCAGCATTTAATATTCCCCGACAAGATTTAATATTCCACGACCAAACGAATATTCCCCGACAAAAATGAATATTTTATAACCACTTGCTTATTTTAAAATATTTGCGTATTTAACCCTTAACTATCCACATTAATCAAATCAACCCTTACTATTTCAAAATAATAAATAAAGGAAATTCCTTTTTATTTAAAAAAAATTCGGGGTCTTACAGTGCACATCCACTTACTGAGTATATCTCCGCGCACTACCTATATGATCTTGGTGTTTGTTTGAAGTATAATTCTCAATTAGAGACAGTGGAGATAATGATATGTCAAGAGAAGACTCACTATTGGAAAGAATATGATAGTAATCTTCTCATTTTTCTTTGGGGTCTATTGGGTCAACCAACAATAATTCTGTGGCCATATGATATCTATCATAACCTGGAAGCATGGCCTCCCATGTACGAAGGTTTCCTTGAACACTTCCCAAAGATTCTAATTTCTAAAACAATTTTTGACTATACCTTTATGTAGGTATCATCGTGAGGTGTCATTCCAATCGATGGGACATTTGTCATATTACGGTTGGGACACGAGTCATAGTTGGTATATATTTGTATCCAAACTCACAGCATATGTGTTGTTGTATTTTGTACGATAATTATTGTAATAAAGTTGTAGTTATTTTCTGTACCATGTATTTGGCGACTCAGAATGGGTTGGGTGGAATGGACCTATTTTGGAGTTGTCACACAAGAAGCACTGGTAGTCAAACCTCAGAGATAACCCCGAGGAAGACAGATGCCGCCACGATAAGCCCGTAACCAACACGGGAGGGAAAAATAGTAATTTTACCAACTCAACATCAAATCAAGTCAAATCACTGCCATGAAAGTCATACAGAACCATAACATCAATCCCGAGTGAAAATGGTGCAAGACAGCTCAACGGACTAATTGCGAAGACTAGAATATCTGGTTATGGACCCGTCTTCCTGAATTCGAAAAAGGTCAAATCTCATGTCACTGTGTAGCTCTCGGAAAGGGCTTTCCAGAAAGGTATAGCAGGCCTCCATCGGATTCCCTAATTGAAAGTTATAAAGGTTCGAGCAGACAACGCGTTGGTCGGAGTTTACGTACTTCGAGATAAACGAACCAAATGGGCCGGGCCACCCAGATCAGCCGCAGGTTGACGCGCTGTTGATTTGGTCTATAAATAGACCCCTCCCCCCATCAGCCATTTTTTTATTTAAAAAAAGGAAATTCTGCCCATTTAAGCTTTTAACTATTCCAACAGTGTTCCAAATTCCAATATTGTTCTTTATAAACACTTTACAGTTATATAGATGTATCAAATTTTAACCGGTGAAAACAGATTTTTCAAGGTACAAAAGTAGTTTAAAGCCTTCCTCACTACACACTGTGAGATTTCTTCATATTTGAAACTTTTAACTGTTTTAATATATATATATATATATATATATATATATACACGTGTTATTTAGGTCTGTATGGCTAATCCGTGGCTTTTTACTACTTTAATATATATATATATATATTTTTTATTTATTTATATTTATATTAATCAATCATGCCTTGATTGTGAATCCGTAGCTTTTTCCCTTTTTTAATATATATATATATATATATATATATATATATATATGGGATTCATCCATGAAGAATCGGTTGTTAGGGAGCAACCCATTTTAGCCTCGCCACACAACTCAGTAGCGATTGTTACAAATATTTTTTTATAAGCGCTACAACCTGTAGCAATTGGACTAAATGGGTTGCTTCCCTCAACAACCGGTTCTTTCGCTTGATGGATACCCTATATATATATATAATTATTAAATGTGATTAAATATCAGTTTTAATTGTTCATTTGATGTAAGTCTTGTAACAACCCCAAAATAGGTTCATTCCATCCAACCCATTCTGAGTCGCCAAATATATGGTACGAAAAACAACTACAACTTTATTACAACAATTGTCGTGCAAAATACAACAACACATATCTTTGTGAGTTTGATACAAATATATACCAACCTGAAGACGTCACAATGACACCTTACATAAAGGTATAGTCAAAAACTATTTTAAAAATTAGAATCTTTGGGAAGTGCTCAAGGAAACCTTCATACATGGGAGGCCATGCTTTTAGGTTATGGTAGATATCATATAGCCACGAAATTATCCTCGGTTGATCCCAATAAACCCCAAAGAAAACGAGAAGATTACTATCATATTCTTCCCAATGGTGAGTCTTCTTGACATATCATTATCTCCACTGCCTCTAATTGGGTATTATACTCCAAACAAACACCAAGATTATATAGGTAGTGCTTGTAAATATACTCAAGAAGTGGATGATCACAACCATGTCTTATGATAACACGAGGTTGTATGTCATTAGACATCTTGTATGATAGTGACAAAACACCCTTCCAAGTTAAATTCACCTCACCTCAACATCTATAGACCACCACTCTATTCCTCGCTATCCCCGCCGACGCAGCCTACACTTTTATTACACCGAAAGGAATTGTGAAACAAAAGGGTGAGCACAACTAGCCAAGAAAGAATATTATGACTAAAGATAAATAAATTATCAATAGTCTTCATCGAGAATAAATCGAGATTTAGAACATATGGTAGATGATAAAACTTTTCAACCATAGTTAATTGAATGAAAGCGATCCATTAGAAGAGTCAAATAGACTATAAAGTCTATTGTCTTCCCATGTTAAAATCCACCAACAATGTTTTATTCTGTAACATCAATCAACAATTCCTCATCACAATCACGTGTATAACTCATAATCGTAATTGTAGTTCTAAATTCTTTTCTCATCCAAGACAAAGATAATTTTCATCACTTGTCTTTACCTCGAAACATCAAAATCATGGTTATACCAAATCACGCCCTCGCTCATAATCATACTAATAAATTCATCTTTGCACCACGGTCAAAGATATTCATCAACAGCTCATCTTTACACTACAAAGCAAAAGATATTCAACAACGGGTCATCTTTGCATTACAAGCCAAAGATATTCATCAATAATTCATCTTTGCACTACAAAGCAAAGATATTCAACAACAGTCATCTTTGCATTACGAGCAAAAAAAGATATTCATCAATAATTCATCTTTGCACTTTCTTCAAGTAAAGATATTCAACAACAGTCATCTTTGCATTACGAGCAAAAGATATTCATCAATAATTCATCTTTTGCACTACGGGCCAAAGATATTCTTCGTAAATCATTCATCTTTGCATTGGTTTTATCCACGTCCAAAAATACCTCAAAAATAATCATAAGTGGTGTAAAATTCAAGAATGATCAAAACATGGATACAATCAAAGCTAGTATCCGTAATAGATATTTTGAGCGAAAAAGAAAAATTTTTATTTTTGGTGAATAATAGTGCCGTATTCGTGAATAAAGGTCAGATATCGTGAATAAAGGCTTAGATCGTGAATAGTAACTCAGGACACCAAAAGATAGAAATTCCACAAAAACACATCTTCACGCTTCGTGAATAGTACTCGTGAATAAGAATCAGTAAATAGTAACTCATGAATAAGAACTCGTGAATAAGAACTCATGAATAAGAAACCCCGATATGGAAAAGTTCCAAATTTGATAAAAAGTTCCAACCAATATTTCAAAGATAATGATATTGAAGAAATAATATCATCCGAGAGAAGAAAATAACATCCCTTACCTCGAAAGACAAAGATTTCTAGTTAAAACACCTGGATATAGTCTTTGAGGGAACTTGCACCGCCTAACAATACTCAAAGTATACTCAAAATACTCACAAGAATACGCTCGATAATATAGAGAGAGAAAAGAGAAAACTTGTTTCGGTGTGATTTTCAATTCTAACTTAGCCTCTATTTATAGAAAAATGTTAAGACGCCAAATGACTTAACTCAAGAACTCGATGGATTTACTCGCTACTATTCCCACCCACCACATTTTAAAATTCAATTGAGCACATTTCTCACCAACCAAAAGTGGGGCCCACCAATTCTAGAATTTTCCACCAAAATCATTTATAACCTAATTTCAATCAACACCTCTTAAAATTCATAACAAATTATACGCTCATTTTAATGGTTCAAAATTTGTGAACATATACTCAACTTATATATGTATAACATATCCAAAAATCCCAACGATCCAACTATTGATTAAAAATTATAACTCACATAATAAAGTCAGTAAGAACAATCGATTTGATCTTTTAATACCTCCAATCCGACAAAATATCGATAAAATACCTCAACATTAATTCCTTCATTTATAACCACATAAATAAATCCATCATTTATATCCACATCAAATAAATATTTCATTGTCATATAAATCAATAATTAATTATTCATAAATAATATTATAGAATCACAATAATGACAACCAGCGGCCTCAGAGAAGGGGGGCTTTCCAATAAGAATTTCTCCTTACTTGCGCCTTGATTAGGTGACCAAACCTCTCCTCGATGTAACTTTCTAGACATTGCCAATAATGTTATCTAATAATATTATTCAAATAATATGAATTATTGATCCGATAATGGAGATATCTTGCGTTGGACAATTATTGAAACAATAATATAAAATATCAACGCATCAATTATTGAATCAATAAAATAAAATATTGAATAAGAATTACTGTAACAATTATTGAGTAGTGCCTTTCTTACGTAAGAATCAATAATTCAAAATACCGTAATACCGTAAAGCTCGCAACACAACGCCAGATTACTTTATTTTACCAACCGGCATTCCAACAAAGTTATTAATTGTGAACGATTACGTCGTTATTTATAAAAACTTAATTTTGTCATTTTCTTCATCCGACAAATTATTCTATTACATTATGGGGCCCATAAATAGGCTGCTACCGTCGCATGCGAATATTCCCTTTACGTAATGAATATTCCACGACCAAACTAATATTCCCAATAATAATGAATACTTTATACCCCCTTGCGTATTTTGAATTTTTTTTTTCATATATCACCCTTAACTTTAACTTTTATCAATTTAACCATTTACTGAATAGAAAAATTGAATACTTTTATTTCATAAAATTCGGGGTCTTACAAGTCTGCAATATTCAGAGTTTGTCGACTAGATTTATCTAAATCGAGTTATATCTACCTTTTAATCGGTTCAAAAGTTGCAAAACTAGAACCGTTGAGCTAGAATATCTAAGATTTATTTAAATCTAATTTTCTTTCTAGTTTGTAAATATCTAGCAACCTCGCGGCCCTAGATCTTTATCTAGAAGAAGCTGAAAGCTTTGGCTACGCGCATACAAGGATTTAACTGACGAATATATTATTTTGCGACGTTTAGAGTAAAATAAGTTTTTTATTTTAATTTAAATTGTCCAAACTTTTAAATAATATAATACGAGCCTAGGAGCCACGTGATCTAAGATCCAGCTGACGGATCTAGATCTGGTTCCTATGATGGACCTTTTTCAGTTGTACCGCTAGCCTGCAAGTTTTGTAATTGTAAATATCGGACCATAAAACGGTTATCCGGGTTTAAGGTCCTCGTCATAGTGAAAACCTTATGTGTGGTGCTCGGTCATACTTTGATGGCTTTCATGTTTATAAGGAACTCGACACTTAAATATATATATATATATATATATATATATATATATATATATTGTAACGCCCCCAAAATAGGTATACATCACCTATTCTGAGTCCTCAAATACATGGTACAAAATACAAATACAACTTAATTATACAACTGTCATGTAAAGTACGACAAAACAATATTATTACATTTATTTTCTACTATTTCACTGAATAGTGAGGACTACTAATGCTATTATCTGGTCCGTCACTCCGTTCCCCGACTAGTCCTCGCTACGCTTCTCATTTCACGAGAGAACAATAAAAGTAAAAGGGTGAGCTCAACTAGCCCAAGAAATATTATGACTAAGATAATGCAGAATATATTATCGTTAGCCTTCAACAGTGTTAAACTGATACAATATAATAACCATCAAGTTTAACTACAACGTAACAAACAATCCATTAAAAGAGTCAAGTAGAGAATAAAATCTACTATCTTTTATGATTTAGAAGGTTTTTCATCACTTTTATCGCTGGGACTCAGCTTAATAAATAATCCACATCATCGAATCACCCTCGCACTACTACAACCATGATATTCTTAAGATCTCGACCACAATTATCCATGCACTCACGGGCCAAGAATATTTGTATATTCAATAATGGTCATGATCATGCCAACAACATCCCCATCAATGCTCTACGGCCAATGAGGACTTTTTCCACATCATTTGTAACATTACTACCATGATTACAATCAATAATCCATGGTCATAATCATACCAAGTCCATCTATGCACTATAGGCCACAGATGACTTTCAACAAAATATAAACATGAGGATGATGACAATGATATAAGAATTCAATAAAACAAGTTCAAGAATTAATTTATCCGAGGAACTAATAACGCCTAAATTGTCAACACGATCATTGCTTTGTAGAGTAAAATTCAAGAATGCTCGTAAGAATATTTCCATGAAAGATACTTTGGATGAAGCGAAATATCGAAGGATATTCCATTAATTTCATGGAGTATAAAGTCAAAACTTTAACCAACCGAGTATAATAAGGAATGAAATAACAAAAGAAATCATCGTGCAATGCGATAGGCCAAAACGGTGAGTTATTCCAATGAATAATATATAATCTAATCAGTCCCATAGTAAAATGCATGCAGACAAGATATTTCAATGTAATAATAAAGACGGAATCAGTCCGTAGTAAAACGCATGCATGACAGGATATTCTAACGGTAATAATAAGATTTTATCGGTCCCACAGAAACGCATAAACAGGATATTCCAATGTAATAATAAAGATTTTAACCAGTCCCAAGTAGAAACGCATGAGCAGGATGTTCCAATGTAATGATAAAGAATGGAACAACAAAAGAATTTCACCAAGTATAGGGTAGCTCACATTATCTGAGTTATTCCAATGTAATAATAAAGAATGAAATAATGTAAGTTCTCTTCATGGATAAGAAAGAAATAATACTCCTACCTTAGAAAAAGCGGATACTGTAATAGTGAGGTAGTGAGACTTCTCTTCTTCTTTCTATAATTTCTCTCTATAATAATCGCTCTAAAGCTTTTGTGAATTGGTGAGAAATGAAGGAAGAATGAGTTAATAGAAAAATATAGTTTCGATAATTGCACATTTTGGAGCTCGAAAAATTACAGTACAATACCTCAAACTTTTCCTTTATGTTTAATTTAGTCATGGAAGTATTATCAAACTTGCACCAACTCCCCTAATAGTAACAAGAATGTGAAACAATAGTATACACATGTGAACAAATAGTTATAATCATGTGAAATAATAGCAATCGATTGCTCATTTATCCGGTTAAATACCCGATTGGTTAATATAACCTCTAGACATCAATTATTATCGAAATAATTGTCGATTTTCACTAACACAAATAATTCCAACACAATGAAACCATTTTTATCAAAAATATAAATTTTGAAATTTTAAAGCTTGACTTTTCCCAAAAAAGTCAACTGTTGACTTTTTGACCAAATAGTGAATTCCGGAAAATTTTGTGTTTATAGACTATTTTTACTAATTTCATCGTTCCGGACTCAAATATCACGTATGCGTCTCCAAATTCAACTCCGAACACAACTTCAATTTTAATAACATTCATCATTAATATTATAACTCACAATATTTATCAACCAGGTCATTCGAGAAAATTTAATCTTTATTCAAAAAGTTGGGGTCTTACAACCCCCACTTCTTATGAAATTTCGTCTTCGAAATTAGGGTGCGTACCTGGTATGTCGAAGAGTTAAGGATATCTTGATTTCATCTCAGATTCTAACTCCCAGGTCATTTCTTCGACATCGTGGTTTCTCCACAAAACTTTGACTTGAGGTATAACCTTGGAGCGTAGATTATGATCCTTTTTATCCAAGATTTTAACAGGTAACTCTTCATACGTTAAATCTTCCTCTATCTCGTCTGGTTCTAATTCAATAATGTGGTTCGGGTCTTTCACATATTTACGTAACATAGATATATGAAAACGTTATGAACACGAGAGACATACTTAGCAGAGTAGCGAGTTTATACGCCTACGCTTCCTACTCAATCGAGGATTAAAAATGGGCCAATGAATCGAGGGTTGAGCTTTCCTCTATTTCCAAATCTTGTAACTCTTTTCCATGGAGCAACACGTAACAACACATGATCTCCAATATCGAATTCTACGTCCTTTCGATGAAGATCAGCATAACTCTTTTGTCGATCTTGTGAGGTTTTTATACGTTGTCGGATCGTTTGTATCTTTTCCGTAGTCATACGTATCAACTCCGGTCCCAATAATGTTATTTCACCCACCTCATCCCAGCATACTGGAGAACGACACTTTCTTCCATACAACGCCTCAAATGGAGCCATGCAATACTTGCGATAACTCTGTTGTTGTAAGAAAACTCCACCAATGGTAGAACTTATCCCAACTTCCTTGAAGTCAAGGACACGTAGTCTTAATAGATCTTCAAGAGTTTGAATGGTCCTCTCCGATTGCCCGTCTCAAATCTCGAGGATGATATGCCGAAGCTAAATCGTAAATCCGTGCCCATAGCTTTTTGCAAACTAACCCAAAATCTTGAAGTGAATCTTGGGTCTCGATCGAAACTATGGATACCGGCATACCATGCGATCTTACAATCTCGTTTATGTACGCATTTGAGCAAGACGTTCTAATGTATAAGTTTCTCGTATAGGTAGAAATGAGCAGACTTGGTCAATCTATCAACAATGACCCAAATTGCATCTATGCCTTGAGAAACCTTGGGAAGACCAGTAACGAAATCCAGAGTAATGTGTTTTCACTTCCATTCTGGAATTTCAAGTGGTTGCAATGGACATTTTGGTACTTGATGCTCCGCCTTGACTCGTTGACAAGTTAAACACCTTGAGATAAACTCGCTATCTCTCTCTCTTCATATTGCTCCACCAAAATGTATGTCGAAGATCATGATACATTTTGGTACTCCCATGATGGATTGTAAACGGTGTGTTGTGCGCCTCCATCATGATTTTATACTTTAAATCAGGGTCGTTAGGAACACAAAGTCTGGAGTTGACTTGAATTATTCCTTCCTCATCGATTCTTGCTTCTGGCATAGCACCTTCTTGTACTTTCTTCTTTATACGCATTAGCTCCAGGTCTGTAGCTTGAGCAGCTTTAACTTTATCGATTAAAGTCGGTTCTACTCGTATGTTTGCCATCATTATATGGGTCCTTGGAGTTTTTAACTCTATCTCCATTCTTTGCAAGTCATACAAAATGGGCCTTTGCGTTGACAATATCGCACTCGTACTTGCATATGATCTTCTACTCAATGCGTCAGCTACCACGTTCGCTTTTCCAGGATGGTATTGGATGGTATGATCATAATCTTTCAACAATTCAAGCCAACGCCGTTGTCGCATGTTGAGTTCCTTTTGAGTGAAGAAATATTTGAGGCTTTTATGATCCGTAAAGACTTTCACTTTCTCCCCATACAAGTAATGCCTCCAAATTTTAAGTGCAAAAACGACAGCTGCCAACTCTAGATCATGAGTAGGATAATTCCTCTCATATTCTTTGAGTTGCCGTGAGGCATAGGCTATGACTTTCCCATGTTGCATGAGAAAACATCCTAACCCTTTGCCCGAAGCATCACTGTAGATGACAAATCCCTCCAAGCCAGATGGTATTGTCAGAACAGGTGCTGAAATGAGTCTCCTCTTGAGTTCTTGAAAACTCTTCTCACATTCCACGCTCCAACCGAATTTTGTATCTTTTCGAGTCAACTGAGTTAATGGAGTAGCGATTCGAGAAAATCCTTCCATAAATCTCCGATAATAACCAGCTAATCCGAGAAAGCTACGTACTTCGGTCACTGATTTAGGTTGCTCCCAGCTTTGAATAGCTTCAATCTTTACTGGGTCAACAGATATTCCATGACTTGATATCACGTGCCCAAGGAATGCAACTTCCTCAAGCCAGAACTTGCATTTCTTCTACTTGGCATATAGCATGTTTTCACGAAGCTTTTGGAGTATCAGCCTCAAGTGTTGCTCATGATCTTCACGGCTTTTGGAATATATGAGGATGTCATCAATAAAGACGACCACAAAATGATCCAAATATTCCTTGAATACTCGGTTCATCATATCCATGAAGGCAGCAGGAGCATTAGTCAATCCAAAAGACATGACTAAGAATTCATAATGCCCGTACCAAGTTCTGAAGGCAGTCTTTGGAATATCCTCAATTTTAACCTTCAGCTGATGATATCCAGAACGAAGATCGATCTTTGAAAAAATTGTGTTCTTAATGGCGATCAAACAGTCATCAATACGTGAAATGGGTACCTATTTTTTTGATGGTGACATGATTCAACTCCCGATAATCAATACAAAGTCACATACTCCCATCTTTCTTCTTCACGAATAGAATGGGAGCACCCCGAGGAGACGTCTTGGACGAATGAAACCAATGTCTAACAATTCCTGAATCGGGTTTTAACTCCTCGAAGTTCAATAGAGTCATTCGATATGGGCTTTGGAAATGGGTTTTGTCTGGGGTTCAAGGTCGATACAAAATTCAATTTCACGCCTGGGGTAGGCTAGAAATTCTTCTGGGAATACGTCAGAAATTTATTAACAACAGAAATATCATTCAAAACTGACGTATTTTTGTTTAAATCCGTGACATGAGCTAAGAAAGCTTGACATCCGTTTTTCAATAAACGAATAGCTTTATGGCTTGAGATGACCGTAATTGATTTTAATGGTTTGGTCGCTTGAATTCACATAATAGGTTTATTAGGAATATAAAAGCTAACAACCTTACGAAAATAATCAATTTTAGCATGATGAGTAGTTAACCAATCAATCACTAAAATCACGTCAAATGCAAGTATTTTTAAGGAGATAAGATCGACAGATAACGTGCGGTTACCGATTTGCATCAAACAAGACTTATAAACAGTGGATGTAATGAAGGTTTCTCCTAATGGAGTTTCAATAGATAAATTAAAGTAATTTCTCCGGAGTCAAATTTAAACGTTGAACGCAAGTAGGAGAAATAAAAGAATGGGTAGAACCGGTATCAAATAAGGTATAGACTTCACTAGAGTTTATGATAAGCTTACCCGTGATAACCTCATTCGGGTTCCTTGCTTTCCGGAGGTCACAACAAACGCCTCCTCCACTGTACTAACTTAGGCTTTGACTTTTCCTGGGACAACCTTTGGTGCCTCCATCCTAAATTTAACTTGTCTTGATGGCGACAAAATCGAGCTAAGTTACCTTCCCTTCCACAATTATAACATGCTTTGGACGGCATCGCGCAGTTTGGACTGATATGTCCCTCCCCTCCGCATTTGAAGCATATGATAGGTGGTTGTTCTCCTTCCTTTGACAACGGGTGTTGGTGCTGACGTCTTTCCATCATTGTTGAATCTCCTCTTCTTGAAATGTCTATTCTTATTGTCTTGGCTATGATTACCACCGAAGTGGTTACCATTTCTGGCATGTTGATTCCCTCCACGCTTGTTGTCATCGTTTTGATGGTATTACCTTGGTATTTTCATGCTGCTAAATTTGCTTTCCTTGGTTGCATTGACTCGTTCTGGCGCTCCAATAATCGAGCCCTATTTACAACATCCGAGTACAAACACGCTTTATGAGAAATAAGCTTATTAGACGATCTCGGTTTCAAACCTCTTAAAACATTAGCGTCATTCGCCTCCTCATTATCGACCAAATGAGATCTGGCCCGGGATAACTCATAAAAATTTAGCCTCGTATCATGCGACACGGTCATATTGTTTTGTTCCAACTTGATAAACTCCACCTCCTTCATGTGACGAATACTTTCGGGAAAGTACTTGTCGTTGAATAGCTTTTGAAACTTCTCCCAAGACATCTTGAGTGCGTCGGGTTGGGTACGTTTTACAGATTCCCACTAGTAATCTGGTTCTTCACGCAACATGAAGGTGGGGAAGGGAACCTTATGCTCCTTGGAGCATTCCAAGATATCAAATATCTTAGTGATCTGTTTTATCCATACTTCAGCCTTAAGTGGTTTTGGCTCTCCAATAAACTCTGGTGGTCCCAGCTCCTTGAACTGTTTAGTGGTAACTGTCCGAGAGTTTCCAGTGTTTCCACCTATATTTTGGACAGGAGCCGCTCTAGCCTGATGTTGCATGAATTGCATAAAGCCTCTGAACATTCCATCGTTCATCATTTGGTCAATGTTGTTGTTTGCATGAGGATTGTCGCCTTCCTGATGCACATTATTCTGATTGTTGATCTATGGAGACTCAACGGTTTCTTGTGCTCCATTGCCATTCTCAATATTCTCGGATGCCATTTTCAAATACTGCCACAAAACAAGGGTTAATTGACATGCAACATATTATCCATATACTCTGACCAACCAATTAAATACCAAATAAACTTAGGTAGGTCATACTAGCGAAGGAATTTCCTGTCTCTCCCCTCCTAGTTCTTGTGACGCCCCCAAAATTAGGTATACATCACCCATCTTGGGTCGCCACTTACATGGTACAGAATTTAAATACAACTTACTAACATAACATAAGCCGTAGGTATAATACGACATAAATCGTGAGTTTAAATACAAATATCGTCTACTAGATATTATACAAACTCAAAAAGGAGTCCTCATTACAATTATTATCACACTATTTCACGTAATATAGTGAGGACTACTAATGCTATCTTTAGGACCATCACTGTTTCCGACTCTAGTCCCCAATATATATCTCATTTCAAGAGAAAAAAAGAAAGAAAGGGTGAGCTCAACTAGCCCAAAGAAGAAATATTATAACTAAGATAATGCGTAATAAATTATCAATAGTCTTCAACAATGTTAAACCGATAAAATACAATAGAAAACCAGGTTTAATCTGCAGTGAATATCGCAATCCATTAAAAGAGTCAAGTAGAAAATAAAGTCTACTATCTTTTAGGTTTTAAAAGGTTTTTCATCAACATATATAGCCGAGACTCACTTTAATAAATATTCCACATCATCGAATCACCCCGCACTACTACCAAGGATATTCTTTAAGATCACGACCACAATTATTCATGCACTACGGGCCAAGAATATTTGTGTATTCATTAATGGTCATGATCATGCCAACAATCGTCCATCGATTACCTTTACTGACCAATCGAGGATTTTTACCACATCATTTGTAACATTACTACCATGATTACATAGAATAGTCTCTGTCATAATCATACCAAGTCCATCTATGCACTACAAAGCCATGAGATGACTTTAAAAAATATAAACATGAGGATGATGACAATGATATAAGAACTCAATAAAACAAGTTCAAGAATTATTTTATCCAGAATTATTAACGTCCAAATTATCAACATGATACTTGTTTTGTAGAGTAAAATTCAAGAATGATCGGGAAGAATATTTTCATGAAAAGATATCTTGGATGAAACGCAAATATCAAGGATATTCCACTAATTTCATGGAGTATAGAAGTCAAAGTTTTAACCAACTGGGTATAATAAAGAATGGAATAACAAAAGAAATCACCATGCATGCGATAGAATCGCATGCATGTGAAGTTATTCCAACATAATAATATAGAAACGGAACCAGGTCGTGTGAAATTCACACCAACAGGATGTTCCAAATGTAATAATAAAGATGGAACCCGGATCCTGTAAAAAACACGTATAGGATATTCCAATGTAATAATAAAGATTTTAACCAAAGTCCGTCCAAAACACACAGACATGGATGTTCCAACGTAATAATAATAAAGATTTTACCAGTCCGGTAAAAACACACGATGTGATGTTCCAATGCGAGAATAATAGAAGAATGTCACCAAGTATAGGGTAAACCACTTATACGAGTTATTCCAATGTAATAATAAGCAATGGAATAACAACATTCTCTTCATGAATAAGAAAGAATAACACCCCTTACATTTGGTAGGAGATTGAATCTGCAAAGAAGTAGTAACAAAAAAATACTCTTCTTTCTCTCTCTTATTCTCTCTATACTTTCTCTCTCTATAGCTTGAATGAATTAAGTGAAAAATAATGAAAGCCCTAGGCCTCTATTTATAGAAGATTTCTAGCTTAGCAAGATACGCCGTGTGAAAAGACAAGTGGCTCATTTAATTGGTTTGGCGCTTTGTAATGTGAAACGACAAGTGGTTCGACGCTTTGTAATGTGAAATGACAAGTGGTTCGACGTCCGGTAAAGGTAATTACTATTAATGAAGGTAAATACTATTAACGAAGGTAAATACTATTCACAAGGGTAATTACTATTGACGAAGGTAATTACTATCGACGAAGGTAAATACTATTCACAAGGGTAATTACTATCGATTGGAAGGTAATTACTATTGACGAAGGTAAATACTATTCACAAGGGTAATTACTATTGACGAAGGTAATTACTTATCGATGAAGAGACTCTTAGATAATGACATACGAGCCCCCATAAAATAATCAAACTTACCACAAATCATTTTTTTATCAACACATATTTAATCTTTCAACAATTATTAATCATTTATAACTTGTCGTCTCAATTATTGATTTAATACTATAACATATTATACGATGATCTTGTGACAATAATTGAATCAATAATATAAGAGATATGATGCGTGAATTATTTGTAGCAATAATTGAGCATAAATTTGAGTGACTTCTCACGTAAGCATCAATAATCAATACCGCAGTGTCTTCTTATGCAACTACGCCAGACATCGTACTTTTACCAATTTGTAGTTCAATAGCTTTTAACGGTAACACCTCCGTAGTTATTTTTACAAAAAATTTTTGTCGTTTTCTCAATCCGAAATAATAATTACATTGTGGGGTCCACCAATGATTGAGCCATTGTATTTAATATTCCCTAACAAAAAGAATATTTCCCGACCAAACGAATATTTTATAACAACTTGCGTACTTTGCAAAATTTATAAATATTACCTGGCTATAACATTATATCAAATTTATTCCATAATATTCAAAAATAATATTTATAGAAAAATTCATCTTTATTTATAAAAACCGGGGTTTTACAACCTCCCTTCTTATGAAATTTCACCCTCGAAATTAGGGTGCGTACGACTGTATGTCGAAGAGGTAAGGATACCTTGATTTCATTTCGATTCTAACTCCCAAGTCATTTCCTCAACATCGTGGTTCCTCCACAAAATTTTGACTTGAGGTATAACCTTGGAGCGTAGAATATGTTCCTTCTTATCCAAAATTTGATCAGGAACCTCTTCATACGTCCAAATCTTCCACTATTTCGTCTCGGTTCTAACTCAATAATATGGTTCGGTCTTTCACATATTTACGTAACATAGATATGTGAAAACGCGTTATGAACACGAGACATATTTGGCGATGCGAGTCTATAGGCCAGTTCCTACTCGATCGAGGATTAAAATGGACCGATGAATCGAGGGTTAAGTTTTCCTCTCTTTCCAAATCTTGTAACTCCTTTCCATGGAGCAACTCTTAACAACACATGATCTCCTATATCGAATTCCACGTCCTTTCGATGAAGATCGGCATAACTCTTTTCATCGATTTTGTGAGGTTTTTATACGTTGTCGCATCGTTTGAATCTTTTTCCGTAGTCATACGTACCAACTCCGGTCCCAACAACGTTGCTTCACCCATTTCATCCCAAAGATACCGGAGAACGACACTTTCTTCCATACAACGCTTGAATGGAGCCATGCCAATACTTGTTTGATAACTGTTGTTGTGGGAAAACTCCACCAATGGTAAGAACTTGTCCCAACTCCCTTGAAATCAAGGACACAGAGTCTTAATAGATCTTCAAGTGTTTGAATAGTCCTCTCATTGTCCGTCCAAATCCGAGGATGATATCTTAAGCTAAATCGTAAGTCTATTCCCATAGCTTTTTGTAAATTAACCCAAAATCGTGAAGTGAATCTTGGGACTCGATCGAAACTATGGATACCAAAGATACCATGCGATCTTACAATCTCGTTTATGTACATACGAAAGCAAGACGTTCAAGTGTATAAGTTTCTCGTGTTTGTAAGAAATGAGCGGACTTGGTCAATCTATCAACAATGACCCAAATCGCATCAATGCCTTGAGAAACCTTAGGAAGACCGTGTGAATCTAAATCCATGGTAATGTGCTCCCACTTCCATTCCGGAATTTCAAGTGGTTGCAATGGACCTTTTGGTACTTGATGCTCTCTGCTTTAACTCGTTGACAAGTTAGACACCTTGAGATAAACAATATTATCTCTCTTTTCATATTGCTCCACCAAAATGTATTTACGAATATCATGATACATTTTGGTACTCCCGTGATGGATTGCAAATGGTGTGTATTACGCCTCCATCATGATATTATACTTTAAATCGTGGTCGTTAGAACACAAAGTCCGGAGTTGACTCAAGTATTCCTTCTTCATCGATTCTTGCTTCCAGACAGCACCTTCGCACTTTTTTTCCTCATACGCATCACCTCCTGTGTCCGTAGCTTGCGACTTTAACTTTATCGATTAAAGTCGGTTCTGCTCTACTCAGATACTCGCTTATCATCACATGCGTCCCTGGAGTCTTTAACTCTATCTCCATCCTTTGCAAGTCACACAAAATGGGCCTTTGCGTTAACAATATCGCACTCGTACTTGCATATGATTTTCTACTCAATGCGCCGCATACCACGTTCGCTTTTCGAGGATGGTATTGGATGGTATGATCATAATATTTCAACAGCTCAATCCAACGTCGTTGTCGCATGTTGAGTTCCTTTTGAGTGAAGAAATATTTGAGGCTTTTATGATCCGTAAAGATCTCCACTTTCTCCCCATACAAAGTAATGCCTCCAAATTTTAAGTGCAAAAGATAACAAAATGCCAACTCTAGATCATGAGTAGGATAATTCCTCTCATATTCTTTGAGTTGTCGCGAGGCATAAACTATAACTTTTCCATGTTGCATAAGAACACATCCCAACCCTTTGCCGAAGCATCACTTTGTAGATGACAAATCCTCCGAGCCGAGATGGTATTGTAACAGTCTTTGAAATAAGTCTCCTCTTGAGTTCTTGAAAACTCTTCTCACATTCTTCGCTCCAACCGAACTTTGTATCTTTCCGAGTCACCGAGTCGATGGAGTAGCGATTCGAGAAAATCCTTCCACGAATCTCCGATAATAACCAATTTAAACCGAGAAAGCTACGTCTTTCTATCATTGATTTAGGTTGTTCCCACTTTGAATAGCTTCAATCTTTCTTTGGGTCAATGATATTCCATGACTTGATACCACGTGCCCAAGGAATGCTACTTCTTCAAGCCGAACTTGCATTTCTTCAACTTGGCATAAAGCTTATATTCACGGCTTTTGGAGTGTCGACCTCAAGTGTTGCTCATGATCTTCACGGCTTTTGGAATAAATAAGGATGTCAAGAATAAAGACGACCACAAAGTGATCTAAATATTCCTTGAATACTTGGTTCATCATATCCATGAAGCGGCGGGAGCATTAGTCAATCCAAAGGACATGACTAGGAATTCATAATGCCCGCATCGAGTTCGGCCCGTCTTTGGAATGTCGTGGTTCTAATCTTCAATTGGTGATATCCTAACGAAGAAGATCAATCTTTGAAAAGAATTTGGCTCCTTGCAATCGGGTCAAACAGTCATCAATACGTGGCAATGGATACCTATTTTTGATGGTCACATGATTCAACTCCCGATAATCAATACAAAGTCGCATACTCCCATCTTTCTTCTTCACGAAATAGAACAGGAGCACCCCGAGGAGAAAGTACTAGGACGAATAAAGCCAATGTCTAACAATTCCTGCGGTTGGGTCTTTAACTCCACGAAGTTCAATAGAGCCATTCGATATGGGGCTTTGAAATAGGTTTTGTCTGGGTTCAAGGTCGATACAAAATTCAATTTCACGCCTGGGTAGGCCGGAAGTTCTTCGAGGAATACGTCGGGAAATTTTTAACAATAGGAATATCGCTTAAACCCGACGTATTTTTATTTAAATCGTGACATGAGCTAAGAAAGCTTGACATCCGCTTTTCAATAAACGAAAAGCTTTATGGCTTGAGATAGCCGTGATTGATTTTAATGGTTTGGTCGTTTGAATTAGATAATAGGTTGATTAGGAATATGAAAGCTAACAACCTTACGAAAACAATCAATTTTTGCATGATAAGTAGTTAACCAATCAATCCCTAGAATCACGCCAAATGCAAGTATTTTAATGAAATAAGATCGACGGTAAATGTGAAGGTACCGATTTGAACAAAACAAGACTTATAAACAGTGGATGTAATGAAGGTTTCTCCCAACGGAGTTTCCACAGATAAATCAAAGTCTAATTTCTCCGAGTCAAATTTAATCGATGAGCGCAAGTAGGAGAAATAAAAGAATGGGTAGAACCCAGTATCAAATAAAGTATAGACTTCATTAGAGTTTATGATAAAACTTACCCGTGATGACCTCATTCGGATTCCTTGCTCTTTGGGAGGTCACAACAAACGCCTCCTCCTTGCCACTACTGGCTTTTGAATTTTCTGGGATGGCCTTTGGTGCCTCCATCCTAGTAATTTGTCTTTGGTAAACGACAAAATCGAGCTAAGTGACCTTCTCTTCCACAATTATAACATCTTTTGGACTGGCGGCATGACGCAGCTTGATTTGATGTGTCCTCTCCTCCGCATTTGAAGCATATGATAGGTGGTCTTTCTCCTTCCTTAACAATGGGTCTTTGGTCGACGCTCTTTCCACCATTGTTGAATCTCCGCTTCTTGAAATGTCCATTCTTATTGTTTTGGCCCCGATTACCACCAAGTGGTTACCATGTACGCCCGCCTGATTCCCTCCTCGCTTGTTGTCACCGCTTGATGACTACTCTCACCGGTATTATAATTTTGTGGTTACCGCTTCTTTTAGTTGTGTTGACTCATTATCGCGTTCACTAATTGAGCCCTATTTACAACATCCGAATACAAACACGCTTTATAAGAAATAAGATGTTGGCGTATTCCTGCTTTCAAACCTCTTAAAAACATTCGCGCCATTCTCTCTTCATTATCCACCAAGTGGGACGCAAAACCGTGATAACTCCGTAAATTTTGCCTCGTATTGCGACACGGTCGTATTGTTGTTTATTACAACTTGATAAATTCCACCTCCTTCATGTGGCGAATACTTTCGGGAAAGTATTTGTCGTTGAATGACTCTGGAACTTCTCCCAAGATATCTTGATCAAGAAGTTGAGTACGTTTTTGGATTCCCACCAAGACAAAGAAGGTTGACAAAGGTAATTACTATCGACGAAGGTAAATACTATTCACAAGGGTAATTACTATCGACGAAAGGTAATTACTATCGACGAAGGTAAATACTATTCACAAGGGTAATTACTATTGACGAAGGTAATTACTATCGACGAAGAGACTCTTAGATGATGACATATGAGCCCCCATAAAATAATCAAACTTACCACAAATCATTTTTTTCATCAACACATATTTAATCTTTCAACAATTATTAATCATTTATAACTTGTCGTCTCAATTATTGATTTAATACTATAACATATTATACGAGATGATACTGTGACAATAATTGAATCAATAATATAAGAGATATGATCAAGTGATTCTCGTAGTAGAATAATTGAGCATAAATGAGTGACTTCACGTAAGCATCAATAATCAATACTGCTGCTACTTCTTGTCAACTACGCCAGTATTCTCAGATTACTTTACCAATTTCCGGTAGTTCAACGGTTTAATTCGGTAACACCTCCGCCGTTATTTTTATAAAATGTTTTTGTCGCTTTCTCAATCCGATGATAATTACATTGTGGGGTCCACCAATGATTGAGCCATTATGCGAATATTCCCTAACAAAAGAATATTTCCCGACCAAAACGAATATTTTATAACAACTTGCATACTTTGCAAAATTTATAAATATTACCCACAACTATAACATTATATCAAATTTATTCCATAATATTCAAAAATAATATTTATAGAAAAAATTCATCTTTATTTATAAAAGTTTGGGTCTTACGATTCTAGTCTCACATCTTAGCCAGGGGATCATATCCTAAGTTTTGATACCAACTATAACGCCCCCAAAATAAGCATATACATCACACTATTCGAATTCGTCAAATACATGGTATGTAATACAAATACAACTTGATTATACAACCGTCATATGTAAAGTACGACAAAACATAAGTCGTGAGTTTTAATACAAATATTGTCGCTTGCATACAATATACAAACTCAAATTCAATATTATTACATTTATTTTCCACTATTTCACTGAATAGTGAGGACTACTAATGCTATCATCTGGTCCGTCACTCCGTTCCCCGACTAGCCCAGTAAAAAATATTATGACTAAGATAATGCATAATATATTATCGTTAGCCTTCAACAGTGTTAAACTGATACAATATAACAACCATCAAGTTTAATTACAACGTAACAAATAATCCATTAAAAGAGTCAAGTAGAGAATAAAATCTACTATCTTTTATGATTTAGAAGGTTTTTCATCACTTTTATCGTTGGGACTCGACAATAAATAATCCACATCATCGAATCACCCTCACTACTACGGCGAGGATATTCTTTAGTATCACGACCACAATTATCCATGCCTACGGGCCAAGAATATTTGTGTATTCAATAATGGTTATGATCATGCCAACAACCTGCTCATCAATGCTCTACGGGCCAATGAGGACTTTTTCCACATCATTTGTAACATTACGGTCATGATTACAATCAATAATCCTCGGTTATAATCATACCAAGTCCATCTATCGCACTATAGGCCACGTAGATGACTTTCAACAAATATAAACATGAGGATGATGACAATGATATAAGAATTCAATAAAACAAGTTCAAGAATTAATTTATCCAGAACTAATAACGTCCAAATTGTCAACATGATCTTTCGCTTTGTAGAGTAAAAATTCAAGAATGCTCGGAAGAATATTTCCATGAAAAGATCTTTGGATGAAGCCTTGAAATATCAAGGATATTTCACTAATTTCATGGAGTGTAGAAGTCAAAACTTTAACCAACCGAGTATAATAAGGAATGGAATAACAAAAGAAATCACCGGGCATGCCATAGATCCGCACAGCGAGTTATTCCAACAGTAATAATAAATAACGGAATCAGTCCCACAAAACGCATGCACGTGATATTCCAATGTAATAATAAAGACGAAAATCAGTCCCACAGTAAAAGCGCATGCGAAGACAAGATATTCCAATGTAATAATAAAAAAGAATCGGTCCCAGTAAAACGCATTGCGGCGATGGATATATTCCAATAGAATAATAAAAAGCGGAACCCGGTCCCATGAGAACGCATGCATGGGATGTTCCAACAAAATGATAAATAATGGAACAACGTAAGAATTTCACCAAGTATAGGATAGCCCATGATACAAAAGTTATTCCAATGAGAATAATAAAGAATGAAATAATGTAAGTTCTCTTCATGGATAAGAAAGAAATAATACTCCCTACCTTAGAAAAAGCGGATCTTTGGAATAATGAGTGAGGTGGCGGACTTCTTCTTCTTCTTTCTATAATTTCTCTCTATAATAATCGCTTTAAAGCTTTTGTGAATTGGTGAGAAATGAAGGAAGAATGAGCTTCTATTTATAGAAAAATATAGTTTCGATAATTGCACATTTTGGGGCTCGAAAAATTACAGTACAATACCTCCAACTTTTCCTTTATGTTTAATTTAGTCATGGAAGTATTATCAAACTTGCACCAACTCCTCTAATAGTAACAAGAATGTGAAACAATAGTATACACATATGAACAAATAGTTATAATCATGTGAAATTATAGCAATCAATTGCTCATTTATCCTCCTAAATACATTAATCAATATAACCTCCGACATCAATTATTATCGAAATAATTGTCGATTTTTACTAACACAAATAATTCCAACACAATGAAACTATTTTTATCAAAAATATAAATTTTGAAATTTCAAAGTTTGACTTTTCCCGAAAAAGTCAACTGCTGTTGACTTTTGACCAAATAGTGAATTCCTAAAAATTTGTGTTTATAGACTATTTTTCTAATTTCATCGTTCCGGACTCAAATATCACGTCCGCGCTCCAAATTCAACTCCTAACACAACTTCAATTTTAATAACATTCATTATTAATATTATAACTCACAATATTTATCAACCGAGTCGCTCCTGGAGGGGGGGCTTTCGATAAGGATTTCTCCTTATTAGCCGCAATTAGTGACCAAACCTCTCCTCGATGAACTTCTAGACATTGTAAATATTGCAATTTAATAATATGAATAACTTTGTCGTCTCAATTATTGATTTAATAAAATAACATATTATGCGGATGATCTTTGTGACAATAATCGAATCGATAATATGAGAGATATGATCACGGCAATTCTCGTAGCAATAATTGAGTATAACCGAGTGACTTCTTACGTAAGCATCAATAATTAATACTGGTGTGCTACTATGCAACCACACGACGTATTCTTTTACTTTTACTACCGGGTAGTTCAACGCTTAACAGTAAAACTTCCGCTATATTTTCATAAAGTATTTTTGTCGTTTTCTCAATCTGATAATAATTCCGTTGTGAGGTTCACCAATGATTGTGTCGTTGTACGAATATTCCCTGTTAAAACGAATATTCCCTGACCAATCGAATATTATATAACAACTTGCGTACTTTACAAAATTTATAAATATTACCCATAACTATAACATTATATCAAATCCACATCATAATATTCAAAAATATATTTCGAAAAAAATTTAATCTTTATTCAAAAAGTTGGGGTCTTACATATATATATATATATATATTATTTTGTTGAAGATGTTTTCGCATCTCAAGAATAAAATTAAGATAAGCCAAATACGGAATAAAATGGAAGTATCAAAGATCTCAATTACTATGTGAGTGTAAGAGTTTGAAAACCTATTTTCAAAACATCATTTCTGTATATTTTCTTAAAATTGAGTTTTTATATAAGTCAAACCCTTTGTATATAGGTGCAAAAAAAACATAGCACTATTTTCAAACAAAGCACTTAGGCCAAATTAAATACACACACTTTAAATAATTAGGGAATTGAAAAAATGCGGTAATTGTGTTTTCACGAAAGTCGGTGGGTGCCTAACACCTTCCCCCACTTAAGCAAACCCCCGAACTCTATGAATCTCGGTTTCTAATGCCTATTAAACAAAGTCCAATAATTGGGCCTTTTTACAAAACTGTTCATAACTCGGTTGAGTTGGTACAACCATTTCACTTCTACCAACTGACGGCTCTATAAAATCAATATTTTCAAATCGTCGACATTTTATGTCGGACTCTTCTGCTAATTTCACCCTTTCAACAAGTTTCGAACCATGTAGAAACCATAAAGGGTAAGAAATATTTAAAAGAGGAACTCCAGAGAAATTTTTCCCGACGTCGACAAATAAAATAATACTCTTTTCGTTTCAAAATTAAAGATATAATTTGACTTTGAAGATCAAACAACGGCATATTAAATTTCAAAATTGACACGACTCATAAAAGTTTAGAATTAAATAAATTTTATAATTAATAGTTTTGTTATATACTATATAATTATAATAATTGTATCAACTAAAATTAAATAAGTTCATATTAATTTAAAGTTGTTTGATCTCAAAAATTAAATTATATCTCTAATTTTAGAACGGAATGAATATTAAATTTATATGAATATTAATTTAATGTTGTTTATGCAATGTTGAAATCAACTATTAAGTATGTCTAAATTCTTATATTTCACTATTGTCCGATTCACATCATGAAATATTTATAAGATTGCAACGACTGTTAAAAAGATCATTTAAGTGCTAATTTTTGTTTGTGTGAATATATTGCACATTCAATAAATATAACTAGATTGAAGACCTAAATTGGAAGAAGCTTAACTGTGATAAATCTGGTACCTATGGTTCAATGGTAATGTGACAATGAATTTGGTGTATGCAGTTCTTGGCAGAGTTAAATTTTTGTTGGCATGCTTCTTGCATTATTTCAGGTGCATCATGGATTTTATTCTACTTAGCACAACAAAATTTTTCTTCTACAATTCTAAATCTTTGTTGAAAGTGCAAAGGAGTTATATGAATACGCACCTTCATTATTATGGGACAAAGGTGCATTCAATGGGAGGGGCTATGGCTTCATTTTGTGGACTATATCGGTGATGCCCCAAAATTAGGTATACGTCACCCATCTTGGGTCGCCACTTACATGGTACATAAATCCAAATACAAACTTAATTATACATCCGTCAGTGTAACATACGACAATACATAAACCGAGAGTTCTAATAGGAATATTGTCATTTAGACAATATCCATACTCAAGGAGTCCTCATTACAATTATTATCACACTATTTCACGTAATAGTGAGGACTACTAATGCTATCTTCGTGACCATTACTCCGCTTCTCCGACTCGTCCCAAATGTATGTTCTCATTTCACAGAGAAACGGTGAAAGAAAGGGTGAGCTCAACTAGCCCAAAGAAGAAATATTATGACTAAGATATTGCGAGAATAAATTATCATTAGCCTTCAATAGTGTTAAACCGATAAAATACAATAGAAATGAACCGGTTTAATCTGCAATGAATATCGATCCATTAAAAGAGTCAAGTAGAGAATAAAATCTACTATCTTTTAGGTTTTAAAAGGTTTTCATCAATTTTTATCGCCGAGACTCGACTTTTAATAAATAAACCACCACATCTAATCATCCCTGCATACCACGGTCCAAGGATTTTCATCAAATTATCAATGGTCATGACTATACCGAATCTCCCCGGTTATAATCATACCAAAACTATCCATCACCGCATTACAGAGCCACCGAGGACTTTTATCACATCATTTATAACAAGCCATGATTATACTTAAATGATCCTCGGTCATAATCATACTAAGTTCATCTATGCACGTAAGCGAAAAGATAACATAATATATCATGAGGATGATGACAATGACATAATAATTCAATAAAACAAGTTCAAGAATTATTTTATCCGTGAATTAAGTAACGTCCAAATTGTCAACAAGATCTTTGTTTTGTAGAGTAAAATTCAAGAATGATCGGAAGAATATTTCTATGAAAAGATCTTCGGATGAAACGCAAATATCAAGGATATTCTACTAATTTCATGGAGTATAAGTCAAAGTTTTAACCAACCGGGTATAATAAAGAATGGAATAACAAAAGAAATCACCATGCATGCGGTATTGCGATGTAGACAAAGTTATTCCAACAGAATAATAATAACGGAACCGTGTCGTGAAATTCACACCAAGCGGGATGTTCCAACAGAATGATAAAGACGGAACCGGTCCTGTAAAACACATGACATGGATGTTCCAATGTAATAATAAAGATTTTAACCAGTCCTGTGTAAAACACACGAGCGTGATGTTCCAAATGTAATAATAGAAGAATGTCACCAAGTATAGGGGATTCACGTATCACGAGTTATTCCAATGTAATAAATAAGAATGGAATAACATAAGGATTTTACCAAGTATAGGGTACGCCATATACAAAGGTTATGTATAGGGTATACCACTTTTACGAGTTATTCCAATGTAATAATAATGAATGGAATAATGAAGTTCTCTTCATGAATAAGAAAGAATAACACTTCTAACAGGTACAACAAATAATACCCTCTACCGTAAAAAGACACTTTGGATATCAAAGTAGTGAAGTACCGTATATACTCTTCTTTCTCTCTATAGATTTTCTCTCTATAGCTTCTCTCTATAATTTCTCTCTGTAGTTTCAAAGTGAATTCGTAAGAAAATAATGAAGGAATGAGCTTCTATTTATAGGAAAATAGAATGCATAGTAATTAATCCATGAAACGGTCCAGTTTGATTTACTTTAATCTGACGGTCCATATTTAAAGCAAAATCTTTTAAATAAAATATAATATATTCTATTTATATAAAAATATTTTACTATGCAAACACTATGCAACACTATATCAAAAACCACTATGCAACACTATGCATAATAAAATATAATATATTCTATTTATAGAATAACTTTAATAAAGTATTCATTTTATATAAAAGATGTTTCGCTTTTATTACGTTAATAATACGAATAAAACAAAACGTCATTATCGCTATAATAATTCATATTATTAATCGTGATAATGGAATCAAACCGGTGACTTCTCACATAAAGCGTCGATAATCAATACCGCAGGTATTACTTATGCAACCACACGACATCGTATTTTTACTACCGAGTAGTTCAACAATGATCAACCAGTAAAACTTCCGCCGTTATTTCAATAAAATATTTTTTGTCGTTTTCTCGATCGACAATAATTACATTGTGGGGTCCACCAATGATTGGTAGTTGTCTGAATATTCCCTCGCTAAACCAAATATTCCCCACCAATCGAATATAATATAAACCACTTGCATACTTTGCAAAATTTATAAATACTACCCACAACTATAATATTTATCTCAAATTCACACCATAATATTAAAAATTATTTCGACAAAATTTAAATCTTTATTGATAAAATCTGGGGTCTCACAATATCCCACGGTGTTTATATTTATGGCTTCATCATTTATTGCATTCTATTATATGGATTGTGGCTTTGCATGATTTGTTAAGTACTAGCATCCGATAAATCATTTTCATCATCATTAATATATTTTTTTGTATTATGGTAATACTGTGAGTGCCTATACAATTGTCAAAAATTGATAAAAAAAAAATTAATGAGGTAATGTATTCGTTCTTTAACTATAACATTGTGTTGTGTATGACACGGTGCTATATTGCTATGTTTTTGGACATGGTGTTTGTTTGACATGAAGATCCAACATAATTATTAATTCTCGTGCTTTTCAGTTTTCACATGTAACATGTGATTTTCCTTCATGTCTGAGGACCGAAACTGAGACATTTTTTCATTGTTTTTTCCTTTCGCTTTGGATGTTAGAATTTTGGTGCAAGTAAGCGATATCTGAGACATGACTCTTCAAAATGCATCAAGTACATGTGTCGATATTTGAGGCTTGGTGAGGTTTGTGTATAATGTATATAATGACTTAAAATATACCACTAAAGAATCATATCAATATAACAATTCAATGACATTGTGCATGACACTTTCTAAATATTTGTTAGTGCTTTAGAATGAAAGAGTTACCCATTTTTAACCATATTGGTTACATTATAAACATTTTTATCAAAACATTAATATATATATATATATATATATATACACACACACACACACACACACACACACAACTGTTATGTAATGTTCTGGGGTTTAGTGATCAGATTAATTATATATTTGGATATGTATTTGCACATAAAAATTTTATGCAACACTATATAACATATGCTATTAAAATTTGATAATCGCACAACAATCTATCATCTTCTTATTATATTTTAATTTATTAATTGCATGTATAAATTTATTATTAACAAAATGAATAATCTCACATAAAGTCACGAATTTGTATCTAGTTATATCCCTAATTTTAGAACGGAATAAATTTAAATTTATATGAATATCAGTTAATAATCTAAACTTGCACCCTATCGTTACTTTTGTTAGGAAAATAGTATTACATTTATATTATATAATTGCCTTTTTATTTTGTAAGAAGAATCCCATTTATAAAATTTATAAATTTTAAAAGCATATCTTTATTTTATATTTATAACAAAATTTATTGAATGTTTAGTTTAATAATGATAATAATGATACGCTTAATAATAAAAATGTGACCATATATTTGAGGATATTATATTGTGTAATGTTTTACTGTCATATATAATTAATATTTTTAACTAAAAAAATTGACAAACGAAACTCTTATTAGAATGAAAGGAGTATATATATATATATATATATATATATATATATATTCTTTAATTTGGGCCCTTTAATTAATGCATTTGTGCTATCCTTCGAATGGAGTATCAAACAAAATAGTATCAATACTTGTAATTAATTTTAAAAATAATTGTATTTAATGCATTATTTTTAGTACATTATTTTAAAATTTACCAGAACATTTATCTCCAATAAAATCATGCTCTTTTTAGGCATGTCATTATTCTAATCTCTTATTATTACACCATGAATGTATCAAAATTTTGCTCTTTTTTAAATAATTTGTTTGTGACAATCTTTAAATATGTTATGGTAATTGATGATGTTGTCCTTCATTATTCCTCTCTCTCTCTCTCTCTCTCTCTCTATATATATATATATATATATATATATATATAACTCAAAAATAAGTATACACTATCTCTATCGTTCAATATAAGAATCAACGCCTGAAATTAGAAATGTACTATTTTCAGCAACATCTCTTACTATTAATAGCGAACGATACTCATCATGTGCTACTATTAATAGTGAACGTATATATATATGTAAATGATTTTGAATTTTTCACTCACTCAATAAATCATCTGAGCCGTCCAAAGTTTGGGATAAATCCCACCATCCATCTATCTATTCTATCTAATAAAATACAAATGATTTTGAATTTCTCGCTCACTTAATAAATTATTTAGACCGTTCAAATTTTGAGATAAATCATCGTTAAATACAGTCTTGAGGAAGCGGAGGATTAAACTAAGATATATATATATATATATATATATATATATATATATAACATTACTCATACATTATAGCCCTGCTACATCCTAAAATATATATAAAAACAGCCTTAATCAAGGAGAGAACAGCCATGGCTAAATTCCTTCTCATTTGCTTTCTTGTCATTGTTTGTACTGCTCCCTTAGTTGTTGCCACTACTGGTATAATCTCTCTCTCTCTCTCTCTCTCTCTCTCTCTCATCTTAATACTCAATTTTGTTATTTTCATAAAAAAGTTATAAATAAAAGTGATTATATAACTATATATATATATATATGGGATTCATCCACAAAGAACCTAGGTTGTTGAGAAGCAAACCCATTTTATTAAACCGCTACTACTGCACTGCAAGCGTTAGACAATTTTTATTTTTTATAAGCGAAGTGCAGTAGTAGCGGGCTGGCAAAATAAATGAGTAGCTTTCCCCACAACCGATGTTGTGATGAAATCCCTATATATATATATATATATATATATATATATATATATAGGAGGGAGGAAGATCATATATGTTCCTCAATTAGTTTTTTTTTTTGGTATTATTAAGAACTCAATGCACATTTAAAAATAACACATGATTAATCATATATGGTTTGCAATTGTAGATGAAGCCCCTGATCCTTTTTGCTACGCACCATGTACGGCGACGTTTAATGACACAGATTGCTTGCTACTCTGCGCAAAGAGATTGTTCAATAGAGGGAAATGCATTTTTCAAGAGGGTCACCTTGTTTTGTGTTGTTGTAGCCCTTGACACATTAATTTATTCCCTATTAATATATTCTTTCTCTATGTTTAATGAGTATAAAAATAATAAACCTTCTTTTGCTATTTTTAATTTCATAATTGTACTTGGTGGAAAATAATATTTATTTTGATCATTCAACTAAATTAATTTGATTTAGGGAGCATATAGTAAATAGATTATTAATCATCATAATATTTAAATTATCTTTAATACATAACCACAACATAAGCGCGTCAATTAGTTGACTATACAATCACTTCACCACTTTTAAAGATAATTTTATATACTCAAATATAACCTTGTATTAGTTAGAAATTCAGTTGTAATATTTAAAATTATAGTGAAAAAGTAATAGCAAATTTGAAAAATCTCGTCACTTTATAAATGTATCTCTAATTTTGGAATAGACTAAAAAAATTAAATACCTGGAGTATTTAATATAATTAGGGATAATCTTAATTGAGAATTGAAGATTTTTAAGATTTTCCCTAATTGTTGCTACATGCAAAATGGACGGCCCAAATAGATTTAGGGGCTGTTTGTTTAAGACTGAATGGCTAAATCGGTCAACCATTAAGTGCGTTTGTTTTGGGAAAAAAATCGTCTGAATGAATTTATTTTTTTTTTTTTACAATATTAACTATATTATATTAAGTAATATTAAATAAATTTACAATAATTTTGAATTTTTTTAGAGGAATAAAATAATAAAAATTTGTTATTCAAATGTTTCAGACATGTCAATTATCAAAACAATTTTTTTCACTCATTCCAATTCAGATTAAGATTAATTCATTTTTTATCAAACACCTCCTTACTCTATTTAGAACAGGAAAAATGCATTCTAGGGACAATGAGTGTGTATGAAGGCAACCAAATGAGCTCAATTTCTTTGTAATTCATGCATTTTATATATTATTTATTTCCATTTTTCTTTTTTTCTTTTTTTCCCCTTGGTTTGAGACAATATGATTCATTGATTTGGTCTGGATCTATACACAACTTTAGGCATCATTAGACTTGTACTGAATACAATAATTTAAAAAAAAAAAGGAAGGAGAAGAAGAAGAAAACAATTAAATCACATACCAATTAATTCTAAAAGCACCTCACTAAATTACAAAGGAATGTGTATTATATAGATAAGCTGTAGCAGACATCATGTAAAAGAATCAACAAATGCTGGTAAAAAAGTATAGGTTCTAGTTCTCTAATCCCAATCCATCTTAATTCCATAATGCATGACCTTTAAGAGCAAAGGGCCAGCTTGTGTTTTCAGTTAAATTGCTATAATAAATTGGTGAACAAGGAACAGAACTCACCATCTCTGCTCATCAATATAATTGTCTTGTTGAGAAAACAATGCGATTCACGAATATTGCTTGGCGAATTCTATCAAGGGAACTGGAATGAGCCTCCAATCCCAGTAGCGCCTTCTGGAGGATTAATCGCCACCCAAAGAAGAGATATGGTGATCGCGATAAGCCCTGACCAAACAAAAACAATTGTGGGTGTTCTCCCTCTTCTTCCCATCAACCCCTTGGCAAAAGGATAGAGATGTGCCAACACCCAAAAACTAAAGAAAACGCCACCTAAAAGACGACTCCATTGTGGTATGGTGCTGTATATTGTCCGGCTAAACCCAACTGCTATGGCAATCAAATTAGTCATCATAATTGTGATTGGAGGAATCATGAGGGATGACCATTTGACTAGATAAAGATCGGCAAAGTCATCGTCCTCGTCATCACCGGATGATTTTGATGTCAAAGTGAAAGATATTTCAATTCCCGCAACAACTTTCAGCAGTCCCTGAAGAACAGCAGCCAAGTGGGCACTAGTGCCTCCAATCAACCAAAACTGCTCATTTCGCCACCATTCCTCTAGTTCAATACCTGACCACTTGACCTCAAGTACAGCAAGCAAGCAGAGTGTAATAGTAATGGCCAAGAGGTAGACCAGGAAAGTGACATCAAGGCTTTGGACAATAAACTGGCCAGAGAAAAGGGAAAGTGCGGGGAGAAAACAGTAGACAATAAGGAAAATGGAGGTAAATGGGTAGATTCCAACATTGAGGTATGCAACTCTTTGCAAAAATTTCATCTTTGAGCTGGCCAAGAGGGCGTTGTTGCGGGAGAAAAATATCTCAACTGAACCAGTAGCCCATCGGAGGACCTGATGGAGCCTATCTGTTAGATTGATAGGCGCAGTCCCACGGAAGGCATCCCGTTTGGTCACACAGTAAACCGATCTCCATCCCCTGTTGTGCATCCTATACCCTGTCACGACATCTTCTGTTACAGACCCATAAATCCATCCAACACGCTCTCCCCATTCAGTTTTATCCTCATACCAGCAGGAGATGACACTGATTGCCTCTGCAACAGTGGATGCATCAAGAAGCTCTCGGGGAATGGTAAGAGCACCAGGTGGCCGCCCATTTTTCACAGCAGGATGATCTGCAAGGGGACGACCTTGGAACTCTGCCACTGGGATTGAATCAATGAGGAAAGTTGAGTTTCCAAATTTCTTAGGAGCTAGAGAGAGATTCATGTCTTCATCATCAGAATCACCCATCCTAAGGGCGCGGTTCTCTTCTGAAATGGCACGTTTTTTACGACGACCAAAGCAGCAGCTGCAGCAACCGGGGTGGTGCTCTTTTGCCCGAGGTGGATCAAAGCCATAAAGGGCAATTCTTCGAAAGAGGCAGCCAGTTCCAACATAGACTGGACCCTGGAGCCCGTCAAGTGCCCGCATGTTGCCATCAAAGAAAACAGTGTTGTGATTAGCATACCGATCAGATGGGTCAATACCCTCAAATCTCTGAGGGAACTGGACATAACAAAGCCGATCCCCTCCTCTATCCATCATGAAACACATGCCTTCCTTCATAGCCTGGGAGTTATAGATGTAGTGGTCACAATCAAGATTGAGAATAAAAGGGCCATTAGACATGATTGCAGAGGCTCTAACGAGTGCATTCATGGCTCCTGCTTTCTTATTGTGATCATAGCCAGGGCGCTTCTCTCGGGAAACATAAACAAGCATGGGGAGACGGATATCAACATCAGCCAGGTCAAATACCCCAATATCGTCACTTGTGCCCTGTAATGGCTCATCACTCGGAGGTTTCAACATCACCTGCATTGTTGTTGAATTGTTAAGTTTTTCTTTCCCTTCAACTGACATTGTACTAGTTTCTTTGGTTCAACAATTTAACTGTCATCAACAAAATTAAGAGTTAAAGAGTAGATAAATAAAGTTATACCTGTATAATACCAGCATGATCACCTTTAGTGTGCTCGACTGAAGGACTTAACCAGGTTCCTGGCCAATGGGTTCCATCTGCCATCCATGTAGCTTTTGGAATCTTGACACTCTCCACAGGCTCGTCGTCTCTCTTCTGTCTTTGTTGCTTCATGGCCTTAATTTCCTCCCGGGCATGATAGGCATCAGATCTCATGCGGATAGATTCTGGCAACCCATTTATACGCACCTTAAATTCATCATACTCACGTTTTACCCTTCTACGATCCTTGACGAAGTCTGTCCTTACCTTGTTCTTGTATGGATCCCTTTTCAAACTGAAATAAGATTCAGGGTTCCTAGGCTCAATGCCATGTTTACGGCAAAATGGCACCCATGTTAGCAAAGCTTGCAGCTTCAGCCATGGCTTCAAAGGTCAAAAAGTGCACCGCCATCATCAGAAACATAGCATGCAAGCTTTTCAACTGGATAATCAGCAGCTAGAATAGACAAAATAGTGTTTGCAGTGACAAGAGGGGTTCTTTCTCAGGATCTGCCGTGAGACAAAGATATCTATTCCTGGGAGATCAGATTTTCCAGTGGGGTTACTAGGGCTAGATGTTTCAAACTTGTCTTTTAAGACATTAAGGTCCGTGGAACGATTAATAGGGCATAGCTTAGGCAGTTGATCAAGAACCCAAGAGAAAGCAAACCATAATTCACAAACTATGGACATCCCCCATAGCCAGATTGCATCATTGTTTGGGTGGGCAATCCTCCATTGCAAGAAAAATCCAAGAACCACCATCCGAATCAAAATTAGAAGCCTGTGAGCAAAGAAGCAATCAGCATGCACATAAATAACAATATTATATAGTTCAATTTGATATACAGTTCAGTATGAAGAGAAAGAACGGAAAAAAATAGTAAATATTGTAGCACTTCTTATTCAAAACAAATGATCAGAAGGTAATATCTCAAGTCTCAACTAACTCAATCACAACGACTTTTATTCCAAACTGGTTGGGGTGGGCAAGGAGAAAAATAAAAGATAAAACAAATAAAATATAGAAAAGAATAAATAAAAGCATAGAATGGAATATCTACAATCTGAAAAAGAATAGGTTTCAACTTTCAATAATCAATTATAGTACGATCTTAACTCAAAGATCTTGTTTCTGACCATGCATGGCCCTTTGGCCCCTAGACTAAGACCATGAGTCCACATACTTGACTTATTATGTAGCATCTATAATATTGAGCTAAACTCAGCTCACCCATAAAAATTAACTAAAATTATAATCGTTTTATATCTAATATCTATAGGCAATACAAGTGCCACAATAGTTAAATAAAAGGGGAAATAACATCTAATGTGAGACAAGAAAATAAGTTACACTACAATTTATAATAAGTTATTTAATGTGACGCATTAAATGTTATTTTCCTTAAAACAAAACGCCATACTATACCCACCAAAAACAAGAAAAGAAAAAGGGCAATTTGAATAAAATATAAAGACACATCAGAGTCAACAATTACTCGATTGGACACCAAAAATGCATAAATAACCGTTACTTGTTAAGACTGCATAAAATTAAATGAATCGTGGTAACTAGTATTTATTACAAGATTCAATTTAATTACCCACATGATGTGGCAGACCATGTTAATATCAAACACCTGGGTGAGTTCTTTTGAATGTTGGTTGTAAATCATAACACTTTAGATCTAAAGATAAACTGGGATCAGTTAAAAAGTCTCAAATTTGCTGCAAAGGGATAAATCGCACAATTCATAGAATGGTCGGTGTATTTCTTGTACGTCTAGCTCTCTTGATTGTGCTGCCTCTGATATATAGTACTCCCTCCGTTCCAAAATTAGATATACATTTGTAAAACGACGATTTTTAAAGACAATTTTATGTTCTCAAATATAGCCTTAGTATTAATTAAGAATTCAACTGTGGTGGTTTGACATTGAAAATAATAATAAAAAGTAATGACAAATTAGGAACATCATATTACTTTATAGTCCTATGATTAAAAAAGAAAATATATCTCTAATTTTAGAACAGATGGAGTATGATTTAATGCATAGAGAATAATCAACTGAATGGACCTATTGGTGGGAACAATATGATAAATATTAGGCTGGTCATAAAAAAAATTGGCTAGATGAGATGCAAAGACTAGATGCTTCTTTGATTTGGAGCATCTTCACCAAACTACATGCACGAGAGATATTACTGAAAGACGGAACAAAATAATTACACGGTCGAGCAATCCTACATTTATGCATCTTAATTTTATCTAGCCATTTACGATGTTTCAATGTGTGTGCTACTCTGTGTTGACCTGCTCAGCACCATCTAATCATGAAATGCAATTTGGCGTACAACAAATTAGTAACGGTTAATAATTGAAATATAAAAGAGGAAACAAAAGATACCTATACGGACTCAGAATAGCAGCTGGAATTTTTAATTTGCGGTGAGTGGCCTCCACGGCTTACTCACCAAATCTGAAAACTCAACAACATCATCACCATTCCCATTAACGAACCCTCCCCTTCCTTGACCATATGGCATTCCCATACCCATAGGTGCCATTCGTTTCAAACAGCCATCGATTGTGATCGAAATCTCCAGTCTGGCTCCTCATCAGCTGTGACTTCGTTGATTTCATCAGTGACAATCTCCTTTCCATTTTTGACATCGTAGTAGGGGGTGGAAGTGGAAGTGGCCTTCCGTTTTCTACCACTTGATCCAAATCAGTGGCCTTATACTGCTCCTTACACCCTGGGCAAATGCCATCGCCGGTTTTAACCGCGTCCAAGTAACAGTCCCGACATATCTTGAAATCACATTCACAAGGAAGAATATCCACTCCCCGTTCATCACTCATTACCTTAGCATCACACCCGGGAATGGCACATGAAGATCCTTTTGCACCAGCCATCTGAGGATGGTTTGCTTCTGATTCGATCACCTTGTCCATGAGATGAGCTCGAGTAACACTATTGAATCCACCTGTAAAGAGTGAACTCGATACATACTGCTCTTCAACCCTCTGGGAAATCGAATCCATTGGTTGGTTGTCAGGGGTTGGCGGCATGTGTACTGTGTAATTCATGAAATCATTACTCCCAAGTTCGCTATCAAGATCGTCCCGCGAATAGCTAATATATCGGCCAGATGAAGTTCTCCGACCAAATGTCACAGTTGGAGGCATCGGAGGCTTGTGATGTGAATCTGGTCCATCCGCAGCTGACGACATGGATAACCGACTGGCCTTGAATGATTTAGAAGCCATGAGGAAAAACTAAAAGACACCCAGATCCTGAAATATCCGTAAAGCAATAAATTCAAAATCTTATCATCAAATAAAATTATCCCCATTAGAGGTTAATTCTTCAGCCCTACGCTACTAAATATTTAAACAAAGCTCAAAAATTCAAATACATATTTTACAACAGATCAGAATCATCATAATACATGCGAAGCCCTCAAGAATTAACATAAACCTCTTAAAGGGTTCGACCTAGTGACATAAAAAAATGAAAAAGATTTAGTTAAAAAATCACATGATTTATGGAGAAATTAAGTGGAACTTAGCCCTTGCTAAAAGCTAAAAATCATTACAGATCCATTGAAGAAGTGCAAATCAAGTAAAACTTCCGGTGTGAAAAGGCAAGCTTTACAATACTAAGCTAAGAAAAGAGACTTCAAATAAAAACAGAATATACCTATCTAATGAGCAATGAAAGGGAAAATTAACACGGAACCATATCTTGAAGAAGAATCACACCCCAAAAAACTAGGGTTCATGTAATAAAAAGCTTGTACGACTAAATCTTTACAATTCCCCACCAGATCTCATCTGAATATTTCAAAATTGTAGTGAGTGAAACTGAAAGCAAAGAATGTGAAAGATTTAAGAGTGTGAAAATATATAAATGTAAAATGCATAATTAACTAAACACAATTTTTAATAAACAATATTTTAAGAAATTGTGCATATAATTAACTAAACACAATTTTTTAACTGACATCTATATATATATAGTATATGCTGTACAGTACATACCTCTAAAAGCTTACAAACAAATGAAAATGGTGGTTCGTCCACCGCCTGCCGGCTCTCCAATTTTGAGCTTTTTCTCTCTCTACTGTTTAGCCGTATTTGAGATATGCAAAAAGTCGTCTCATTGCCATTTTCAGTGATAGGAGGAGTATCTTTAGACAAAGATTTTGAAAGGGTTTTTGTATTTTTTTTCCTTACGCGGTTATCGGTGATATTTTTAAAACGTTTGGAGGGTATTTTTGATATTTCCAGGGTGGAGAGGATTTAGAATGGGCCTGTATGACGTATCATATGTCCTAACTCCTAATAACTCCACCACTTTTTGAATATTTTATTGGGAGTATTACATTTTCACTAAATTATTTTTTGTAATAAAGTTATGGTAAAAAAGGAAATATGGGATCCGCATATAATCGTTTGAATTATCATATAAAAATAGTATTTTTTTGGTATAATTAAATGTATTTTCTCTTATATTGTGTACAAACGAATATTTTATAATTTTTTGAAATAGTATTATTATAAAGACTAAACAGATAGTATAGTTGTGGCCTTTTTGAAATTAGGTATCATCACCCATCTTGGGTGCATAACTTACATAGTGAAATTTAATATCTGACTTACTAACATAAGCGTAGGTATGCAATCGACATAAAGCGTGAGTTTAAATACAAATATAAATCTACTAGATATTATACAACTCGAAAAGGTCCTCATTACAATTATTATCACACTTATTTCACGAATAGTGAGGACTACTAATCTTATCTTGGGACCATCACTCTTTTCCCCAGGCTAAGTCCCGGTTATATTCTCATTTCACGAAGAAAGCAGTGAAAGAAAGGGTGAAATTCAACTAGCCCGAGTAAAATATTATGACTAAGATAATGCGAAATAAATTATCAATAGTCTTGACAATGTTAAAGCGATAAAATACAATAGACAACCAGGTTAAGCTGCGGTGAATATCTGATCTATTAAAAGAGTCGAGTAGAAAATAAAATCTACTATCTTTTAGGTTTTAAAGGTTTTCATCATCTTTATATAAATTGAGACTACGACTTTAATAAATATTCCACATCATCGAATCACCCCTTGCTTTCTGACGAGGATATTCTTTAGTATCACGACCACAATTATTCATGCCTACTGGGCGAGAATATTTGTGTATTCATTAATAATCAATGATCATACCAACAATTGTCCATCGATGCACTACTGACCCGCGAGAGATTTTTACCACATCATTTGTAATATTACGGTTAAATGATTACAATAAATAGTCTCTGTGTCAAATCATACCAAGTCCATCTATGCACTACTGAGCCACAGATGACTTTAAAAAATATAAACATGAGGATGATGACAATGATATAAGAATTGATAAAACAAGTTCAAGAATTATTTTATCTAGGAATTATTAACATCAAATTATCGACGTGATCTTAATTTGTAGAGTAAAATTCAAGAATGATCGGAAGAATATTTCCATGAAAAGATCTTTGGATGAAACGCAAATATCGAGGATATTCCACTAATTTCATGGAGTATAGAAGTCAAAGTTTTAACCAATTTGGGTATAATAAAGAATGGAATAACAAAAGAAATCACCGTAAATGCGATAGACCACTGCACAGACGAGTTATTCAATGAATAATAAATAACGGAACCAGGTCGGGTGAAATTCACACGAGCGGATGTTCAACGAGAATAATAAAGATGGAACCGGATCCGGTGTAAAACACACGAGATAGGATATTCAACGAGAATAATAAAGAGCGGAACCGGTCCGTGTAAAACACACGAGCGGGATGTTCCAACAGAATAATAAAGAAAGCGGAACCGGTCCGGTGTAAAACACACGAGAGCAGGGATGTTCCAACAAAATAATAAAAAAAGCGGAACCGGTCCGGTGTAAAAAACACGAGACGAGGATGTTCCAACAAAATAATAAAAAGCGGAACCGGTCGGGTATGAAAACACACAGACAGGATGTTCCAATGAGAATAATAGAAGAATGTCACCAAGTATAGGGTAAACCACGTATCTGAGTTATTCCAATGTAATAATAAGCGATGGAATAACAACAGTTCTCTTCATGAATAAGAAAGAATAACACCCTTACATTTGGTAGGAGATTGAATCTGCGGCGATGTAGTAACAAAATACTCTTCTTTTTCTCTCTTATTCTCTATATACTTTCTCTCTACTATAAGCTTGAATGAATTAAGTGAAAATAATGAAGCCCTAAGCCTCTATTTATAGAAGATTTCTAGCTTAGCACTTTTTGTGTGTGAAAAGCGAGTGGCTTGACGACTAATGATGTGAAAAGAAAAGTGGTTTGGCCTTTAAATAATGTGAAACGACAAGTGGTTCGGCCTTTGTAATGTGAAAAGCGACAAGTGGTTCGGCGCTTTAAATGTGAAGCGACAAGTGGTTCGACGTCTGTAAAGGTAATTACTATTATTAACGAAGGTAAATACTATTGACGAAGGTAAATACTATTCATTCAAGGGTAATTCTTATTGACAAAGGTAATTACTTTTATTGTGAAGGTAAATACTATTCACAAGGGTAATTACTATTGACGAAGGTAATTACTATTGACGAAGAGACTCTTAGATAATGACATATGAGCCCCCATAAAATAATCAAACTTACCACAAATCATTTTTTTCATCAACACATATTTAATCTTTCAACAATTATTAATCATTTATAACTTGTAAATCTCAATTATTGATTTAATACTATAACATATTATCTGAGATGATCTTGTGACAATAATTGAATCAATAATATAAGAGATATGATCGTGAATTCTTTGTAGCAATAATTGAGCATAGGTGAGTGACTTCTCACGTAAGCATCGATAATCAATCTGAGTGTCTTCTTATCTGACTCTGCGTATTCTTTGTACTTTTACCATAGGGTAGTTCAGCGGTTTTAACGGTAACACCTCCGTAGTTATTTTTATAAAAAATATTTTGTGCGTTTTCTCGATCAAATGATAATTACATTAATGGGGTCCACCAATGATTGAGCCATTATCGAATATTCCTAACAAAAGAATATTCCCAGACCAAACGAATATTTTATAACAACTTGCATACTTTGCAAAATTTATAAATATTACCCACAACTATAACATTATATCAAATTTATTCCATAATATTCAAAATAATATTTATAGAAAAATTCATCTTTATTTATAAAAGTTTGAGGTCTTACTGACCTCCCTTCTTATGAAATTTAAGCCCTCGAAATTAGAATGCGTTACTGGTATGTCGAAGAGGTAAGGATACCTTGATTTCATTTGATTCTAACTCCCAGTCATTTCCTCAACATCGTGGTTCCTCCACAAAAACTTTGACTTGAGGTATAACCTTGGGCGTAGAATATGTTCCTTCTTATCAAAATTTGAGCAGGAACCTCTTCATACGTCAAATCTTCCGCTATTTAAATCCGGTTCTAACTTCGATAATATGGTTCGGGTCTTTCACATATTTACGTAACATAGATATGTGAAAAGCGTTATGAACACGAGATATATTTGGCGGTAAAAGCGAGTCTATAGGCCACGATTCCTACTCGATCGAGGATTAAAATGGGCCAGATGAATCGAGGATTAAGTTTTCCTCTCTTTCCAAATCTTGTAACTCCTTTCCATGGAAGCGACTCTTAACAACACATGATCTCTATATCGAATTCCGTCCTTTCGATGAAGATCGGCCTAACTCTTTTATCGATTTTGTGAGGTTTTTATCGTTGTCGGATCGTTTGAATCTTTTAAAGTAGTCATACGTACCAACTCGGTCCCAACAACGTTGCTTCACCCACCTCATCCCAGCATCTTTGGAGAGCGACACTTTCTTCCATCTGGCGCGCTTGAATGGAGCCATTACGATACTTGCGATAAGCATTGTTGTAGGAAAACTCCACCAATGGTAAGAACTTGTCCCAACTCCCTTGAAATCAAGGACCACGAGTCTTAATAGATCTTGAGAGTTTGAATAGTCCTCTCCATTGTCCGTCCGTCTGCGAGGATGATATCTTAGAGCTAAATCGTGAAATCTGTGCCCGTAGCTTTTTGCAAACTAACCCAAAATCGTGAAGTGAATCTTGGGTCTCGATCGAAACTATGGATCTGGGCATACCATGCGATCTTACAATCTCGTTTATGTACATCTGAGTAAGGCGTTCAAGTGTATAAGTTTCTCGTGTCGGTAAGAAATGAAGCGAGTTTGGTCGATCTATCAACAATGACCCAAATCGCATCAATGCCTTGAAAACCTTAGGAAGGCCGTGCTTGAAATCCATGGTAATGTGCTCCCACTTCCATTCTGGAATTTCAAGTGGTTGCAATGGACCTTTTGGTACTTGATGCTCCGCTTTAACTTCGTTGACAAGTTAGACACCTTGAGATAAGCAGTATTATCTCTCTCTCTTATTGCTCCACCAAAATGTATGGCGAATATCATGATACATTTGGTACTCCCGAGATGGATTGCAAATGGTGTGTTGTGCGCCTCCATCATGATATTATACTTTAAATCGGGGATCGTTAGGAACACAAAAGTGCAGAGTTGACTCGAAGTATTCCTTCTTCATCGATTCTTGCTTGGCGTAGCATCTTCTTGCACTTTCTTCCTCATACGCGCATCGACTCCAGTCTATAAGCTTGGCGACTTTAACTTTATCGATTAAAGTCGGTTCTACTTCGTATACTCGCTATCATCACATCGTCCACAGGTCTTTAACTCTATCTCCATCCTTTGCAAGTCACACAAATGGGCCTTTAATTGACAATATCGCTTTTCGTGCTTGCGTATGATTTTCTACTTTCGATCGTCGGCTTACCACGTTCGCTTTTCGAGGATGGTATTGGATGGTATGATCATAATCTTTCAGCAGTTCAAGCCAGCGTCGTTGTCGCGTGTTGAGTTCCTTTTGAGTGAAGAAATATTTGAGGCTTTTATGATCAAGTAAGATCTCCACTTTCTCCCCATCTGAAGTAATGCCTCCAAATTTTAAGTCTGAAGACAACATTTTGCCTACTCTAGATCATGAGTAGGATAATTCCTCTCATATTCTTTGAGTTGTCATGAGGCATAAACTATAACTTTTCCATGTTGCATAAGAACACATCCCAACCCTTTGCTAGAAGCATCACTTGTAGATGACAAATCCTCAAGGCGGATGGTATTGTCGAGCAGTCTTTGAAATAAGTCTCTCTTGAGTTCTTGAAAACTCTTCTCACATTCTTCGCTCCAATAGAACTTTGTATCTTTCAAAGTCAATTTGAGTCGATGGAGTAGCGATTAGAAAAATCCTTCCACGAATCTCCGATAATAACCAATTAAGCAAGAAAGCTACGTCTTGATCAGCTTTGATTTAGGTTGTTCCCGACTTTGAATAGCTTGATCTTTCTTTGGGTCAGACGGATATTCCATGACTTGATACCACGTGCCCAAGGAATGCTACTTCTTGACGAAGAACTCGCATTTCTTCAACTTGGCATAAAGCTTATATTCACGAAGCTTTTGGAGTGTCGACCTCAAGTGTTGCTCATGATCTTCACGGCTTTTGGAATAAATAAGGATGTCATCAATAAAGGCGACCACAAAGTGATCTAAATATTCCTTGAATACTCGGTTCATCATATCCATGAAGGCGGCGGGGAGCATTAGTCGATCGAAAGGACATGACTAGGAATTCATAATGCCGTCTGGGGGAGTTACGAAAGTCGTCTTTGGAATGTCGTGATTCTAATCTTCAATTGGTGATATCAAGGAGCGAAGATCGATCTTTGAAAAGAATTTGGCTCCTTGGTAACCGTCAAACGGTCATCAATACGTGGCAATGGATACCTATTTTGATGGTGACATGATTGACTCCAGATAATCAATACAAAATCGCATACTCCCATCTTTCTTCTTCACGAATAGAGCAGGGAGCACCCCGAGGAGAAGTACTAGGGCGAATAAAGCCAATGTCTAACAATTCCTGCGGTTGGGTCTTTAACTCACGAAGTTCAATAGGAGCCATTCGATATGGGGCTTTGGAAATAGGTTTTGTCTGGGGTTCAAAGTCGATACAAAATTCAATTTCACGCTCTGGGGTAGGCGGGGAAGTTCTTGAGAATCGTCGGAAATTTATTAACAATAGGAATATCGTTTAAAAGCGGCGTATTTTTATTTAAATCGTGACATGAGCTAAGAAAGCTTGACATCCGTTTTTCAATAAGCGAATAGCTTTATGGCTTGAGATGGCCGTGATTGATTTTAATGGTTTGGTCGTTTGAATTCGCATAATAGGTTGATTAGGAATATGAAAGCTAACAACCTTACGAAAACAATCAATTTTTGCATGATAAGTAGTTAACCAATCAATCCACAGAATCACGTCAAATCTGAAGTATTTTAATGAAATAAGATCGACGGGGTAATGTGAGTCTGCAATTTTGAACCAAACAAGACTTATAAGCGATGGATGTAATGAAGGTTTCTCCCAATGAGTTTCCACGAGATAAGTCAAAGTCTAATTTCTCGGTCAAATTTAATCGATGGCGCAAGTAGGAGAAATAAAAGAATGGGTAGAACCAGGTATCAAATAAAGTATAGACTTCATTAGAGTTTATGATAAGCTTACCGTGATGACCTCATTCGGTTCCTTGCTCTTTGGGAGGTCACAACAAACGCTCTCCCTTGCATTCTGGGTTTTGAATTTTACGGGATGGCCTTTGGTGCCTCCATCCTAGTTGAATTTGTCTTGATGGCAACAAAATCGAGCTAAGTGACCTTCTCTTCCACAATTATAACATGCTTTGGATGACGGCATGGCCTTGATTTGGGTGATGTGTCCCTCTCCTCGCATTTGAAGCATATGATAGGTGGTCTTTCTCCTTCCTTAACAATGGGTCTTTGGTCTTGGCGTCTTTCCACCATTGTTGAATCTCCTTTCTTGAAATGTCCATTCTTATTGTTTTGTACGATTACCACCAAAGTGGTTACCATATCTGGCTTTGATTCCCTCCACGCTTGTTGTCACCGCCGATGATGACTACTCTCTCATTGATATTATAATTTTTGCTTGTTGCTCTCTTTTAGTTGTGTTGACTCATTATCGCGTTCCACTAAGCGAGCCTATTTACAACATCTGAATACAAACCACGGTTTATGAAAATAAGATGTTGGCGTATCTCGACTTCAACCTCTTAAAAACATTAGCGCCATTCTCTCTTCATTATCCACCAGTGGGGCCCTGAACGTGTGATAACTCATGAAATTTTGCCTCGTGTTGCGACACGGTCGTATTGTTTTGTTCGACTTGATAAATTCCACCTCCTTCATGTGGCGAATACTTTCGGGAAAGTATTTGTCGTTGAAACGACTCTGGAACTTCTCCCAAGATATCTTGATCTGACGGGTTGAGTCGTTTCTGGATTTCCACGATGTCCTTTCTCTAAGCAACATAAAAGCGGCGAAAGGAACCTTTTGCTCCTCGGAGCATCCCAAGACATCAAATATCTTGGTAATCTGCTTTATCCATGCTTCCCGAGAAGTGGTTTTGGCTCTCCCTTAAACTCCGGTGGTCCCGGCTCCTTGAATTGTTTAGCGGTGACCTTGAGAGTTTCAAGTTTCCACCTACGTTTTTTTGGCGAGAGTCGCTCTACTTTCTTTGTTGCATAAATTACATAAAGCCTCTGAACATTTGATCATTCATCATTTGGTCGGTGTTGTTGTTTGCATGAGGATTATCGCCTTCACGATGCACATTATCACGATTATTGATATGTGGTGAATCAGCGATCGCTGCTCCATTCTTATTCTCAACATTCTCGGATGTCATTTTGAGATCTTGCCACAAAACAAAAGGTTAATTGACGTATAACAAATTATCCTATCTTACGACCAACCAATAAAATAGCACATAAACTTAGGTAGGTCATACTAGCGAAGGTATTCCCGTCTCTCTCCCTCTAGTACTATTCTCACATCTTAGCGGGATCATATCCTAAGCTCGATACCAAGCTGTGGCGCCCCCAAATTAGGTATACATCACCCATCTTGGGTGCGCCACTTACATGATGCAAAATTTAAATACAACTTATTAACATAAGCGTGGTGTATAATCGACATAAAGCGTGAGTTTAAATACAAATATAAATCTACTAGATATTATACAAACTCAAAAAAAGTCCTCATTACAATTATTATCACCTTTATTTCACGAGAATAGTGAGGACTACTAATCTTATCTTGAGGACCATCACTTTCGTTTCCCAGGCTAAATCCCGGCTATATTCTCATTTCACGAAGAAACGGTGAAAAGAAAGGGTGAGCTCAACTAGCCCGATGAAATATTATGATGACTAAGATAATGCGAAATAAATTATCAATAGTCTTGACAATATTAAGCGATAAAATACAATAGACAACCGGTTTAAGCTGCGGTGAATATCTGATCCATTAAAAAGAGTCAGTAGAAAATAAAATCTACTATCTTTTAGGTTTTAAAGGTTTTTCATCAACATTATAAATTTGAGACTCGACTTTAATAAATATTCCACATCATCGAATCACCCCTGCTTTTCTGACGAGGATATTCTTTAGTATCGCGACCACAATTATTCATGCACTCTCGGGCGAGAATATTTGTGTATTCATTAATAGTCATGATCATACCAACAAGCATCCATCGATGCACTTCTGACCCTTTGAGGATTTTACCACATCATTTGTAACATTACGGTCGTGATTACAAGAATAGTCTCTGGTCATAATCATACCAAGTCCATCATCATACTTTACTGAATACGAGATGACTTTAAAAAATATAAACATGAGGATGATGACAATGATATAAAAATTGATAAAACAAGTTTCAAAATTATTTTATCCGGGAATTATTAACGTCAAATTATCGACGTGATCTTTGTTTTGTAGAGTAAAATTCAAGAATGATCGGAAGAATATTTTTCCATGAAAAGATCTTTGGATGAAACGCGAAATATCGAGGATATTCCACTAATTTCATGGAGTATAGAAGTCAAAGTTTTAACTTATTTGGGTATAATAAAGAATGGAATAACAAAAGAAATCACCGTGCATGCGATAGATAGCGCAGGCGAGTTTATTCAACGAGAATAATAAATAACGGAACGGGTCGGTGAAATTCACCAAGCGGGATGTTCAACAGAAATAATAAAAAGATGGAACCGGTCCGGTGTAAAACACTGCGAGATAGGATATTCAGCGAGAATAATAAAAAAAACCGGTCGGGAAAAACCCGAGCGAGGATGTTCCAGCGTAAAAAAGCTGAACGGTCGATGTTCACAGAGCGAGAATAATAATAATAAAAAGCGGAACCGAATCAGGTGTAAAACACCACGAGCGAGGATGTTCCAGCGAAATAATAAAAAAGGCGGAACCGGTCGGTTAAAAACACCACGAGCGGGATGTTCCAGCGAAATAATAGAAGAATGTCACCAAGTATAGGGTAAACCACGCGTTATCTGAGTTATTCAGCGAGAATAATAAGCGATGGAATAACAACAGTTCTCTTCATGAATAAGAAAGAATAACACCCTTACATTTGGTAGGAGATTGAATCTTTATGGCGATTGTAGTAACAAAATACTCTTCTTCTTTCTCTCTTATTCTCTCTATACTTTCTCTCTATATAGCTTGAATGAATTAAGAAAAAAATAATGAAGCCCTAGGCCTCTATTTATAGAAGATTTCTAGCTTAGCTTTTCTTAGTGTGAAAAGCGAGTGGCTTGCGGCGACTAATGATGTGAAAAGAAAAGTGGTTTGGCGCTTTGTAATGTGAAAGCGACAAGTGGTTCGGCCTTTGTAATGTGAAGCGACAAGTGGTTCGGCGCTGTGTAATGTGAAATTAGCAAGTGGTTCGACGTCTGGTAAAGGTAATTACTATTAGCGAAGGTAAATACTATTGGCGAAGGTAAATACTATTCACAAGGGTAATTACTATTGACAAAGGTAATTACTATTGATGAAGGTAAATACTATTCACAAGGGTAATTACTATTGTGAAGGTAATTACTATTGATTAAGGTAAATACTATTCTGACTATTGTGAAGGTAATTACTATTGTGAAGAGAATTACTATTGATGAAGAGACTCTTAGATGATGACATATGAGCCCCCCCAAAATAATCAAACTTACCACAAATCATTTTTTTTTTTTCATCAACACATATTTAATCTTTCAACAATTATTAATCATTTATAACTTGTAAATCTCAATTATTGATTTAATACTATAACATATTATCTGAGATGATCTTGTGACAATAATTGAATCGATAATATAAGAGATATGATCGTGACAATTCTTTGTAGCATAATTGAGCATAGTGAGTGACTTCTCACGTAAGCATCGATAATCAATCTGGTGTCTTCTTATGCGACCACAGCGTATTCTTGTACTTTTACCATAGGGTAGTTCAACGGTTTTAACGGTAACACCTCATAGTTATTTTTATAAAATATTTTTTTGTCGTTTTCTCGTCAAAAATGATGAATTACATTATGGGGTCCACCAATGATTGAGCCATTATGCGAATATTCCCTAACAAAAGAATATTCCCACAGACCAAACGATATTTTATAACAACTTGCATACTTTGCAAAATTTATAAATATTACCCACAACTATAACATTATATCAAATTTATTCCATAATATTCAAAAATAATATTTATAGAAAAATTCATCTTTATTTATAAAAGTTGGGGTCTTACAACCTCCCTTAACATGAAATTTAAGCCCTCGAAATTAGAATGCGTACACAGTATGTCGAAGAGGTAAGGATACCTTGATTTCATTTGATTCTAACTCCCAGTCATTTCCTCGACATCGTGGTTCCTCCACAAAACTTTGACTTGAGGTATAACCTTGGAGCGTAGAATATGTTCCTTCTTATCAAAATTTGAGCAGGAACCTCTTCATACGTCAAATCTTCCGCTATTTAAATCCGGTTCTAACTTCGATAATATGGTTGGGTCTTTCACATATTTACGTAACATAGATATGTGAAAAAGTTATGAACACGAGACATATTTGGCGGTAAAAGCGAGTCTATAGGCCCACGATTCCTACTCGATCGAGGATTAAAAATGGGCCAGATGAATCGAGGATTAAGTTTTCCTCTCTTTCCAAATCTTGTAACTCCTTTCCATGGAAGCGACTCTTAACAACACATGATCTCTATATCGAATTCCGTCCTTTCGATGAAGATCGGCATAACTCTTTATCGATTTTGTGAGGTTTTTATCGTTTGTCGGATCGTTTGAATCTTTTAAAGTAGTCATACGTACCAACTCGGTCCCAACAACGTTGCTTCACCCACCTCATCCCGCATCTTTGGAAGCGACACTTTCTTCCATCTGGCGCTTGAATGGAGCCATGCGATACTTGCTTGATAAGCTGTTGTTGTAGGAAAACTCCACCAATGGTAAGAACTTGTCCCAACTCCCTTGAAATCAAGGACCGAGTCTTAATAGATCTTGAGAGTTTGAATAGTCCTCTCCATTGTCCGTCCGTCGATGCGAGGATGATATCTTAGAGAGCTAAATCGTGAAATCTGTGCCCATAGCTTTTTGCAAACTAACCCAAAATCGTGAAGTGAATCTTGGGTCTCGATCGAAACTATGGATCTGGGCATACCATGCGATCTTACAATCTCGTTTATGTACATCTGAGCAAGGCGTTCAAGTGTATAAGTTTCTCGTGTCGGTAAAAATGAGCGGACTTGGTCGATCTATCAACAATGACCCAAATCGCATCAATGCCTTGAAAACCTTAGGAAGGCCGTGCTTGAAATCCATGGTAATGTGCTCCCACTTCCATTACGGAATTTCAAGTGGTTCTGATGGACCTTTTGGTACTTGATGCTCGCTTTAACTTCGTTGACAAGTTAGACACCTTGAGATAAGCAGTATTTATCTCTCTCTTTCGTATTGCTCCACCAAAATGTATGGCGAATATCGTGATACATTTTGTACTCCCGAGATGGATTACAAATGGTGTGTTGTGCGCCTCCATCATGATATTATACTTTAAATCGAGGGTCGTTAGGAACACAAAGTGCAGAGTTGACTCGAAGTATTCCTTCTTCATCGATTCTTGCTTGGCGTAGCACCTTCTTGCACTTTCTTCCTCATCGCGCGCATCGGCTCCAGTGCGTAGCTTGGCGACTTTAACTTTATCGATTAAAATCGGTTCTACTTTCGTATACTCGCTATCATCACATGCGTCCACAGGTCTCTTTAACTCTATCTCCATCCTTTGCAAGTCACACAAAATGGGCCTTTGCGTTGACAATATCGCTTTTCGTGCTTGCATATGATTTTCTACTCGATCGTCGTCGGCTACCACGTTAAACTTTTCGAGGATGGTATTGGATGGTATGATCATAATCTTTCAGCAGTTCAAGCCAACGTCGTTTATCGCGTGTTGAGTTCCTTTTGAGTGAAGAAATATTTGAGGCTTTTATGATCAAGTAAAGATCTCCACTTTCTCCCCATCTGAAGTAATGCCTCCAAATTTTAAGTGCAAAGAAACAACATTTTTGCCTCTCTAGATCATGAGTAGGATAATTCCTCTCATATTCTTTGAGTTGTCGCGAGGCATAAACTATAACTTTTCCATGTTGCATAAGAACACATCCCACCCTTTGCGAAGCATCACTTTGTAGATGACAAATCCCTCAAGGCAGGATGGTATTGTCGAGCAGTCTCTTGAAATAAGTCTCCTCTTGAGTTCTTGAAAACTCTTCTCACATTCTTCGCTCCAATAGAACTTTGTATCTTTCAAAATTCAATTTGAGTCGATGGAGTAGCGATTAGAAAATCCTTCCACGAATCTCCGATAATAACCGGCTAAGCAAGAAAGCTCGTGCTTGATCAGCGATTTAGGTTGTTCCCGACTTTGAATAGCTTGATCTTTCTTTGGGTCAGCGGATATTCCATGACTTGATACCACGTGCCCAAGGAATGCTACTTCTTCAAGCGAACTCGCATTTCTTGACTTGGCATAAAGCTTATATTCACGAAGCTTTTGGAGTGTCGACCTCAAGTGTTGCTCATGATCTTCACGGCTTTTGGAATAAATAAGGATGTCATCAATAAAGGCGACCACAAAGTGATCTAAATATTCCTTGAATACTCGGTTCATCATATCCATGAAAGCGGCGGGGAGCATTAGTCGATCGAAAGGACATGACTAGGAATTCATAATGCCGTCTTAGGGAGTTACGGCCGTCTTTGGAATGTCGTGATTCTAATCTTCAATTGGTGATATCCGGAGCGAAGATCGATCTTTGAAAAGAATTTGGCTCCTTACTGGTGGTCAAACGAGGTCATCAATACGTGGCAATGGATACCTATTTTTGATGGTGACATGATTGACTCCAGATAATCAATACAAAATCGCATACTCCCATCTTTCTTCTTCACGAATAGAGCAGGGAGCACCCCGAGGAGAAGTACTAGGGCCGAATAAAGCGATGTCTAACAACAATTCCTGCGGTTGGGTCTTTAACTCACGAAGTTCAATAGGAGCCATTCGATATGGGGCTTTGGAAATAGGTTTTGTCTCAGGGTTCAAGTCGATACAAAATTCAATTTCACGCTACGGGGGTAGGCGGGAAGTTCTTGAGAATCGTCGGAAATTTATTAACAATAGAAATATCGTTTAAAAGCGGCGTATTTTATTTAAATCGTGACATGAGCTAAGAAAGCTTGACATCCGTTTTTCAATAAGCGAATAGCTTTATGGCTTGAGATGGCCGTGATTGATTTTAATGGTTTGGTCGTTTGAATTAGCATAATAGGTTGATTAGGAATATGAAAGCTAACACCTTACGAAAACAATCAATTTTTGCATGATAAGTAGTTAACCATCAATCCACAGAATCACGTCAAATGCAAGTATTTTTAATGAAATAAGATCGACGGGTAATGTGAGGTGCAGATTTGAACCAAACAAGACTTATAAGCGATGGATGTAATGAAGGTTTCTCCCAGCGGAGTTTCCACGAGATAAGTCAAAGTCTAATTTCTCGGTCAATTTAATCGATGGCGCAAGTAGGAGAAATAAAAGAATGGGTAGAACCGGTATCAAATAAAGTATAGACTTCATTAGAGTTTATGATAAAGCTTACGTGTGATGACCTCATTCGGTTCCTTGCTCTTTGGGAGGTCACAACAAACGCTCTCCCTTACCTTTCTGGGTTTTGAATTTTACAGGATGGCCTTTGGTGCCTCCATCCTAGTTGAATTTGTCTTGATGGCAATAATCAAAATCGAGCTAAGTGACCTTCTCTTCCACAATTATAACATGCTTTGGATGGCATGGCCTTGATTTTGGGCCGATGTGTCCCTCTCCTCGCATTTGAAGCATATGATAGGTGGTCTTTCTCCTTCCTTAACAATGGGTCTTTGGTCTTGGCGTCTTTCCATCATTGTTGAATCTCCTTTTCTTGAAATGTCCATTCTTATTGTTTTGTACGATTACCACCGAAGTGGTTACCATATCGCTTTGTTGATTCCCTCCACGCTTGTTGTCACCGCCCGATGACTACTCTCTCATTGGTATTATAATTTTGTTGTTTGCTCTCTTTTAGTTGTGTTGACTCATTATCGCGTTCCACTAAGCGAGCCCTATTTACAACATCTGAATACAACCACGGTTTATGAGAAATAAGATGTTGGCGTATCTCGACTTCAAACCTCTTAAAAACATTAGCGCCATTCTCTCTTCATTATCCACAGTGGGGCCTGAAGCCGTGTGATAACTCATAAATTTTGCCTCGTGTTGCGACACGGTCGTATTGTTTTGTTCGACTTGATAAATTCCACCTCCTTCGTGTGGCGAATACTTTCGGGAAAGTATTTGTCGTTGAAACGACTCTGGAACTTCTCCCAAGATATCTTGATCTGACGGGTTGAGTCGTTTCTGGAATTCCCACGATGTCCGCCTCTCTCGCATGACATAAAAAAGCGTGAAAGGAACCTTTTGCTCCTCGGAGCATCCCAGACATCAAATATCTTGGTAATCTGCTTTATCCATGCTTCCTTGCGAAGTGGTTTTGGCTCTCCCTTAAACTCGGTGGTCCCGGCTCCTTGAATTGTTTAGCGGTGGCCAGCTTGAGAGTTTTCGTGTTTCCACCTACGTTTTGGGCGAGAGTCGCTCTCTGCTTTCTTTGTTGCATAAATTACATAAAGCCTCTGAACATTTGATCATTCATCATTTGGTCGGTGTTGTTGTTTGCATGAGGATTATCGCCTTCACGATGCACATTATCACGATTATTGATATGTGGTGAATCAACGATGCGCTGCGCTCCATTCTTATATTCTCAACATTCTCGGATGTCATTTTGAATCTTGCCACAAAACAAAAGGTTAATTGACGTATAACAAATTATCCCTATCTTACGACCAACCAATAAAATAGCACGTAAACTTAGGTAGGTCAAATACTAGCGAAGGTATTCCCGTCTCTCCCCCTCTAGTACTATTCTCACATCTTAGCGAGGATCATATCCTAAGCTACGATACCAAGCTTGTGGCCCCCCAAATTAGTATACATCACCCATCTTGGGTGCGCCACTTACGTAGTGCGAATTTAAATACAACTTACTAACATAAGCGTAGGTATGCAATCTGACATAAGCGTGAGTTTAAATACAAATATAAATCTACTAGATATTATACAAACTCAAAAAAAAGTCCTCATTACAATTATTATCACACTATTTCACGAAATAGTGAGGACTACTAATCTTATCTTGAGGACCATCACTCGTTTCCCAGGCTAAATCCCGCTATATTCTCATTTCACGAAGAAACGGTGAAAGAAAAGGGTGAGCTCAACTAGCCCGATAAAATATTATGACTAAGATAATGCGAGAATAAATTATCAATAGTCTTGACAATGTTAAGCGATAAAATACAATAGACAACCCGTTTAAGCTGCGGTGAATATCTGATCCATTAAAAAAGAGTCAGTAGAAAATAAAATCTACTATCTTTTAGGTTTTAAAGGTTTTTCATCAACTTTATTATAAATTTGAGACTCGACTTTAATAAATATTCCACATCATCGAATCACCCACACTTTTCTGACGAGGATATTCTTTAGTATCACGACCACAATTATTCATGCACTTTCTGGGGCGAGAATATTTGTGTATTCATTAATAATCATGATCATACCAACAAGCATCCATCGATACACTCTGACCCTTTGAGGATTTTTACCACATCATTTGTAACATTACGGTCGTGATTACAAGAATAGTCTCTGGTCATAATCATACCAAGTCCATCTATACATACTTTCTGAGCCCCAGATGACTTTAAAAAATATAAACATGAGGATGATGACAATGATATAAAATTGATAAAAACAAGTTCAAAAATTATTTTATCCGAGGAATTATTAACGTCAAATTATCGACATGATCTTTGTTTTGTAGAGTAAAATTCAAGAATGATCGGAAGAATATTTCCATGAAAAGATCTTTGGATGAAACGCAAATATCGAGGATATTCCACTAATTTCATGGAGTATAGAAGTCAAGTTTTTAACCAATTTGGGTATAATAAAGAATGGAATAACAAAAGAAATCACCATGCATGCGATAGGCCTTGCAGACGAGTTTATTCAACGAGAATAATAAATAACGGAACCGGTCGGTTGAAATTCACGCAAGCGGGATGTTCAACGAGAATAATAAAGATGGAACCCGGATCCGGTGTAAAACACACGCGATAGGATATTCAGCGAGAATAATAAAAAAAGCGGAACCGGTCGGTGTAAAAAACACCACCGAGCGAGGATGTTCAAGCGAATAATAATAAAAGCGGAACCGGTCGGTGTAAAACACACTGAGCGGATGTTCCAACAATAAAAGAATAATAAAAAAAAAGCGGAATGTTCGAACAAAAATAATAAAAGGCGGAACCGGTCGTAAAAAACCTGTGAGAGCGAGGATGTTCAACGAATAATAGAAGAATGTCACCAAGTATAGGGTAAACCACGTATCTGAGTTATTCAATGAATAATAATAAGCGATGGAATAACAACAGTTCTCTTCATGAATAAGAAAGAATAACACCCCTTACATTTGGTAGGAGATTGAATCTTTGCGGCGGTGTAGTAACAAAATACTCTTCTTCTTTCTCTCTTATTCTCTCTATACTTTCTCTCTCTATAAGCTTGAATGAATTAAGTGAAAATAATGAAGCCCTAGGCCTCTATTTATAGAAGATTTCTAGCTTACTTTTCTTAGTGTGAAAAGCGAAGTGGCTGACAGCGACTAATGATGTGAAAAAAGAAAAGTGGTTTGGCCTTTTGTAATGTGAAGCGACAAGTGGTTCGGCGCTTTTGTAATGTGAAACGACAAGTGGTTCGGCGTCTGTAAATGTAATTACTATTAACGTGTGGTAAACGTATCGTCGAAGGTAAATACTATTAAAGGTAATTACTATTAGCGAAGGTAAATACTATTATTGAAGGTAAATACTATTCACAAGGGTAATTACTATTGACAAAGGTAATTACTATTATGAAGAAGTAAATACTATTCTATTCACAGGGTAATTACTATTGTGAAGGTAATTACTATTGACGAAGGTAAATACTATTCTTAATTACTATTGAAGGTAATTACTATTAATTGAAGAGACTCTTAGATGATGACATATGAGCCCCCCATAAAATAATCAAACTTACCACAAATCATTTTTTTTTTTCATCAACACATATTTAATCTTTCAACAATTATTAATCATTTATAACTTGTCGTCTCAATTATTGATTTAATACTTATAACATATTATCTGAGATGATCTTGTGACAATAATTGAATCGATAATATAAGAGATATGATCACGTGATTCTTTGTAGCGATAATTGAGCATAGGTGAGTGACTTCTCACGTAAGCATCGATAATCAATCTGAGTGTCTTCTTATCTGACCACGGCGTATTCTTTGTACTTTTACCATAGGGTAGTTCAGCGGTTTTAACGGTAACACCTCGTAGTTATTTTTATAAAATATTTTTGTCGTTTTTTCTCGATCAAATGATAATTACATTATGGGGTCCACCAATGATTGAGCCATTATGCGAATATTCCTAACAAAAAAGAATATTCCCAGACCAAAACGAATATTTTATAACAACTTGCATACTTTGCAAAATTTATAAATATTACCCACAACTATAACATTATATCAAATTTATTCCATAATATTCAAAAATAATATTTATAGAAAAATTCATCTTTATTTATAAAAGTTGGGGTTACAACCTCCCACTTCGATAATATGGTTGGGTCTTTCACATATTTACGTAACATAGATATGTGAAAAGCGTTATGAACACGAGACATATTTGGCGGTAAAAGCGAGTCTATAGGCCACGATTCCTACTCGATCGAGGATTAAAATGGGCCGATGAATCGAGGATTAAGTTTTCCTCTCTTTCCAAATCTTGTAACTCCTTTCCATGGAAGCGACTCTTAACAACACATGATCTCTATATCGAATTCCCGTCGTCCTTTCGATGAAGATCGGCCATAACTCTTTTATCGATTTTGTGAGGTTTTTATCGTTGTCGGATCGTTTGAATCTTTTCCGTAGTCATACGTACCAACTCGGTCCCAACAACGTTGCTTCACCCACCTCATCCCGGCATCTTTGGAAACGACACTTTCTTCCATACTGGCGCTTGAATGGAGCCATGCCAATACTTGCTTGATAAGCTGTTGTTGTAGGAAAACTCCACCAATGGTAAGAACTTGTCCCAACTCCCTTGAAATCAAGGACCACGAGTCTTAATAGATCTTGAGAGTTTGAATAGTCCTCTCCATTGTCCGTCCGTCCGAGGGATGATATCTTGAAACTAAATCGTGAAATCTGTGCCCATAGCTTTTTGCAAACTAACCCAAAATCGTGAAGTGAATCTTGGGTCTCGATCGAAAACTATGGATCTTGGCATACCATGCGATCTTACAATCTCGTTTATGTACATCTGAGTAAGGCGTTCAAGTGTATAAGTTTCTCGTATCGGTAAGAAATGAAGCGAGACTTGGTCGATCTATCAACAATGACCCAAATCGCATCAATGCCTTGAGAAACCTTAGGAAGGCCGTGCTTGAAATCCATGGTAATGTGCTCCCACTTCCATTCTGGAATTTCAAGTGGTTGCAATGGACCTTTTGGTACTTGATGCTCACGCTTTAACTTCGTTGACAAGTTAGACACCTTGAGATAAGCAGTATTATCTCTCTCTTCGTATTGCTCCACCAAAATGTATAGCGAATATCATGATACATTTGGTACTCCCGAGATGGATTGCAAATGGTGTGTTGTGCGCCTCCATCATGATATTATACTTTAAATCGAGTCGTTAGGAACACAAAGTGCAGAGTTGACTCGAAGTATTCCTTCTTCATCGATTCTTGCTTGGCGTAGCATCTTCTTGCACTTTCTTCCTCATCGCGCGCGCACTCCAGTGCGTAGCTTGGCGACTTTAACTTTATCGATTAAAGTCGGTTCTACTTTCGTATACTACTTATCATCACATGCGTCCACAGGTCTTTAACTCTATCTCCATCCTTTGCAAGTCACACAAAATGGGCCTTTGCGTTGACAATATCGCTTTTCGTGCTTGCATATGATTTTACTACTACTCGATCGTCGGCTACCACGTTAAACTTTTCGGGATGGTATTGGATGGTATGATCATAATCTTTCAGCAGTTCAAGCCAACGTCGTTGTCGCGTGTTGAGTTCCTTTTGAGTGAAGAAATATTTGAGGCTTTTATGATCAGTAAAGATCTCCACTTTCTCCCCATCTGAAGTAATGCCTCCAAATTTTAAGTCTGCAAAGACAACGGTACCAACTCTCTAGATCATGAGTAGGATAATTCCTCTCATATTCTTTGAGTTGTCACGAGGCATAAACTATAACTTTTCCATGTTGCATAAGAACACATCCCAACCCTTTGCTAGAAGCATCACTTGTAGATGACAAATCCCTCAAGGCGGATGGTATTGTCGAGCAGTCTTTGAAATAAGTCTCCTCTTGAGTTCTTGAAAACTCTTCTCACATTCTTCGCTCCAATAGAACTTTGTATCTTTCCGAGTCAAATTTGAGTCGATGGAGTAGCGATTAGAAAATCCTTCCACGAATCTCCAGATAATAACCCATTAAGCAAGAAAAGCTACGTGCTTGATCCTTGATTTAGGTTGTTCCCGACTTTGAATAGCTTGATCTTTCTTTGGGTCAGCGGATATTCCATGACTTGATACCGCGTGCCCAAGGAATGCTACTTCTTGACGAAACTCGCATTTCTTCAACTTGGCATAAAGCTTATATTCACGAAGCTTTTGGAGTGTCGACCTCAAGTGTTGCTCATGATCTTCACGGCTTTTGGAATAAATAAGGATGTCATCAATAAAGGCGACCACAAAGTGATCTAAATATTCCTTGAATACTCGGTTCATCATATCCATGAAGGCGGCGGGGAGCATTAGTCGATCGAAAGGACATGACTAGGAATTCATAATGCCCGTCTGGGGATTACGGCCGTCTTTGGAATGTCGTGATTCACAATCTTCAATTGGTGATATCCGGAGCGAAGATCGATCTTTGAAAAGAATTTGGCTCCTTCTGCAATGGTCAAACAGGTCATCAATACGTGGCAATGGATACTATTTTTGATGGTGACATGATTCAACTCCAGATAATCAATACAAAATCGCATACTCCCATCTTTCTTCTTCACGAATAGAGCAGGAGCACCCCGAGGAGAAGCACTTGGGGCGAATAAAGCGATGTCTAACAATTCCTGCGGTTGGGTCTTTAACTCACGAAGTTCATAGGAGCCATTCGATATGGGGCTTTGGAAATAGGTTTTGTCTGGGGTTCAAAATTCGATACAAAATTGATTTCACGCTCTGGGGGGTAGGCGGGGAAGTTCTTGAGGGAATCGTCGGAAATTTATTAACAATAGAAATATCGTTTAAAAGCGGCGTATTTTTATTTAAATCGTGACATGAGCTAAGAAAGCTTGACATCCGTTTTTCAATAAGCGAATAGCTTTATGGCTTGAGATGGCCGTGATTGATTTTAATGGTTTGGTCGTTTGAATTAGCATAATAGGTTGATTAGGAATATGAAAGCTAACAACCTTACGAAAACAATCAATTTTTGCATGATAAGTAGTTAACGAATCAATCCACAGAATCACGTCAAATCAAGTATTTTTAATGAAATAAGATCGACCAGGTAATGTGAAGTGCTGGATTTGAACCAAACAAGACTTATAAGCGATGGATGTAATGAAGGTTTCTCCCAACGGAGTTTCCACGAGATAAGTCAAAGTCTAATTTCTCTCAGGTCAAATTTAATCGATGGCGCAAGTAGGAGAAATAAAAGAATGGGTAGAACCGGTATCAAATAAAGTATAGACTTCATTAGAGTTTATGATAAAGCTTACCGTGATGACCTCATTCGGTTCCTTGCTCTTTTTGAGGTCACAACAAAACTCTCCCTTGCACTACTGGGTTTTGAATTTTACGGGATGGCCTTTGGTGCCTCCATCCTAGCTGAAATTGTCTTGATGGCACAAAATCGAGCTAAGTGACCTTCTCTTCCACAATTATAACATGCTTTTGGATGGCGTGGCCTTGATTTGGTGATGTGTCCTCTCCTCGCATTTGAAGCATATGATGGGTGGTCTTTCTCCTTCCTTAACAATGGGTCTTTGGTCTTGGCGTCTTTCCACCATTGTTGAATCTCCGTTTCTTGAAATGTCCATTCTTATTGTTTTGACCACGATTACCACAAAGTGGTTACCATATCGGCTTTATTGATTCCCTCACGCTTGTTGTCACCGCTTTGATGACTACTCTCGGTTGGTATTATAATTTTACTTAATTTGCTCTCTTTTTAGTTGTGTTGACTCATTATCGCGTTCCACTAAGCGAGCCTATTTACAACATCTCGAATACAAACCACGGTTTATGAAAATAAGATGTTGGCGTATCTCGACTTCAAACCTCTTAAAAACATTAGCGCCATTCTCTCTTTATTATCCACCAGTGGGGCCTGGCTAACCGTGATAACTCATAAAATTTTGCCTCGTATTGCGACACGGTCGTATTGTTTTGTTCGACTTGATAAATTCCACCTCCTTCATGTATGCGAATACTTTCGGAAAGTATTTGTCGTTGAAACGACTCTGGAACTTCTCCCAAGATATCTTGATCTGACGAGGTTGAGTCGTTTCTGGATTCCCACCGATGTCCGCCTCTCTCATATGACATAAAAGCGTGAAGGGAACCTTTTGCTCCTCGGAGCATCCCAGAGACATCAAATATCTTGGTAATCTGCTTTATCCACGCTTCCGCCGAAGTGGTTTTGGCTCTCCCTTAAACTCCGGTGGTCCCGGCTCCTTGAATTGTTTAGCGGTGACCTTGAGAGTTTTCAGTGTTTCCACCTATGTTTTGGGCGAGAATTCGTTCTACTTTCTTTGTTGCATAAATTGCATAAAGCCTCTGAACATTTGATCATTCATCATTTGGTCGGTGTTGTTGTTTACGTGAGGATTATCGCCTTCACGATGCACATTATCACGATTATTGATATGTGGTGAATCAGCGATCGCTGCGCTCCATTCTTATTCTCAACATTCTCGGATGTCATTTTGAATCTTGCCACAAAATAAAAGGTTAATTGACGTGTAACAAATTATCCTATCTTGACCAACCAATAAAATATACATAAAACTTAGGTAGGTCATACTAGCGAAGGTATTCCCCGTCTCTCCCTCTAGTACTATTCTCACATCTTAGCGAGGATCGTATCCTAAGCTACGATACCAAGCCGTGGCGCCCCCCCAAAATTAGGTATACATCACCCATCTTGGGTGCGCCACTTACGTAGTGCAAATTTAAATACAACTTAACAACATAAGCTGCCGTATGCAATCGACATAAAGCGTGAGTTTAAATACAAATATAAATCTACTAGATATTATACAAACTCAAAAAGGAGTCCTCATTACAATTATTATCACACTATTTCACGAGAATAGTGAGGGACTACTAATCTTATCTTGAGGACCATCACTCGTTTCCCAGACTAAATCCCGGTATATTCTCATTTCACGAAGAAAGCGGTGAAAGAAAGGTGAGCTCAACTAGCCCGATAAGAAATATTATGACTAAGATAATGCGAATAAATTATCAATAGTCTTGAACAATATTAAGCGATAAAATACAATAGAACACCGGTTTAAGCTGCGGTGAAATATCTGATCCATTAAAAAAGTCAGTAGAAAATAAAATCTACTATCTTTTAGGTTTTAAAGGTTTTCATCACTTGTTATAAATTTGAGACTCGACTTTAATAAATATTCCATCATCGAATCACCTACCTACTTTTCTGGCCGAGGATATTCTTTAGTATCACGACCACAATTATTCATGCTGACTACGGGCGAGAATATTTGTGTATTCATTAATAGTCATGATCGTACCAACAAGCATCCATCGATGCACTACTGACCCTTTGAGGATTTTTACCACATCATTTGTAACATTACGGTCGTTATTACAAATAGTCTCTGGTCATAATCATACCAAGTCCATCTATGCACTATTCTGAATACGAGATGACTTTAAAAATATAAACATGAGGATGATGACAATGATATAAGAATTGATAAAACAAGTTCAAGAATTATTTTATCTAGGAATTATTAACATCCAAATTATCAACATGATCTTTGTTTTTGTAGAGTAAAATTCAAGAATGATCGAAAGAATATGAAAAGATCTTTGGATGAAACTTGAATATCGAGGATATTCCACTAATTTCATGGAGTATAGAAGTCGAGTTTTAACTTATTTGGGTATAATAAAGAATGGAATAACAAAAGAAATCACCGTAAATGCGATGAAATAGCGCAGACGAGTTATTCAACGAAATAATAAATAACGGAACCGTCGGGTGAAATTCACACCGCGCGGGATGTTCAACGAGAATAATAAAGATGGAACCCGGATCCGGTTGTAAAACACCACGAGATAGGATATTCAGCGAGAATGATAAAAAAAGCGGAACCCGGTCCGGTGTAAAACACAGAGCGGGATGTTCCAACGAGAATAATAAAAAGGCGAAACCCGGTCCGGTGTAAAACACACAGAGCGGGGATGTTCCAACAAAATAATAAAAAAGCGGAACCAAGGTCCGGTGTAAAACACCGCAGACGGGATGTTCAAGCGAGAATAATAGAAGAATGTCACCAAGTATAGGGTAAACCATTATCTGAGTTATTCCAACGAGAATAATAAGCGATGGAATAACAACGATTCTCTTAATGAATAAGAAAGAATAACACCCCCTTACATTTGGTAGGAGATTGAATCTTTAAAGACGGTGTAGTAACAAAATACTCTTCTTCTTTCTCTCTTATTCTCTCTATACTTTCTCTCTCTATAGCTTGAATGAATTAAGTGAAAATAATGAAGCCCTAGGCCTCTATTTATAGAAGATTTCTAGCTTAAAGACCGCTTAGTAATGAAAAGCGAAGCGAGTGGCACGACTAATGATGTGAAAAGAAAAGTGGTTTGGCCTTTGTAATGTGAAGCGACAAGTGGTTCGGCCTTTTTGTAATGTGAAACGACAAGTGGTTCGGCCTTTGTAATGTGAAGCGACAAGTGGTTCGACGTCTGGTAAAGGTAATTACTATTAAAGGTAAATACTATTGACGAAGGTAAATACTATTCACGAGGGTAATTACTATTGTGAAGGTAAATTACTATTGATGAAGGTAAATACTATTCACAAGGGTAATTACTATTGACAAAGGTAATTACTATTGACGAAGGTAAATACTATTCACAAGGGTAATTACTATTGACGAAGGTAATTCTTATTGACGAATGTAAATACTATTCACAAGGGTAATTACTATTGGCGAAGGTAATTCTATTGAAGAGACTCTTAGATGATGACATATGAGCCCCCCAAAATAATCAAACTTACCACAAATCATTTTTTTTTCATCAACACATATTTAATCTTTCAACAATTATTAATCATTTATAACATGTCGTCTCGATTATTGATTTAATACTATAACATATTATCTGGATGATCTTGTGATAATTGAATCGATAATATAAGAGATATGATCGTGAAAGAATTCTTGTAGCGATAATTGAGCGTAGGTGAGTGACTTCTCACGTAAGCATCGATAATCAATCTGGTGTCTTCTTATCTGATTCACAGCGTATTCTTTGTACTTTTACCACCAAGGGTAGTTCAGCGGTTTTAACGGTAACACCTCCGCCGTAGTTATTTTTATAAAATATTTTTGTCGTTTTCTCAATCAAATGATAATTACATTAATGGGGTCCACCAATGATTGAGCCATTATGCGAATATTCCCTAACAAAAGAATATTCCCAGATGAAACGAATATTTTATAACAACTTGCATACTTTGCAAAAATTTATAAATATTACCCACAACTATAACATTATATCAAATTTATTACATAATATTTAAAAATAATATTTATAGAAAAATTCATCTTTATTTATAAAAGTTGGGGTCTTACAATAGTTATTAAATACGGATCAGACCGTTAGTTCAATCGAGGGGGATTTACTAGAGTTTAATTTATCCACTGAGAAGTGAAATTTGACCGAATAACAAAAAAATTAGAACTGAAATCAAAAAATCAAAACTAAAACAATTATAATTGAAATGTACAAAATAACTGAATAATAGAAATATTTCGGTTCGATTTTATTCGGTTATTTGATTTTATCAGTTTTTTGCAGAGCCCTACTTTTTGGTCGCTCAAGCGGAGGAGCACCGCCAAATAGAATATTTGAAAGTTGGAATTAAGATAACAAGTATACCCCTGTGATATTTGTACTATTACAAAAGAGGGATATGCTTGTATATATATGTTGGTTAATAGAAAATTAGGTGGCAGAACGCGTAAACGGAAACAGGAAGGAACTACTCCGTGAGCGAGAGACTACTTCTACTGCGCGCCTGTCTGTCTCCTACTACTTGCCCCTCTTGACCTTTTGTTTAACTCGGAGTCCGTTAGTATGAAGTTTATTTTGCGATAAATTGGTTAATTGATCAATAGAATATTGATACGCAGACGAAGTTGTATGTGTGTCAGTATTCTATTAGCCAATTGACCAACTTATCAAAAAAACTAACTTCATGTTAACCTGATCCGTTTAACTCGTACAACTCATTTAGTTATTTGTTACTAAGTATTTGTGGCCCACATTGTTATTGTATGTAATTAAAGAAAAAAAATAATTTTAAATTTTTTTTATAAAATATGGATAAAAAATGTTGAAGAGATTTTAAAAATAAATAGTGAGAAATATTTTTCCTTTTTTGCTCCCTTAATAATATAGGTTTTGTCTTTGTATTGAAAAAATGTTCTTTAAAATATTTTTAGAAAAAACGACTTTTATTTGTCAATTTATTTGAAAAGGTAATGTTATATACGAATACTTACGTGTAACCAAGAGTAATGTAATTAATATTTTTACAAATAAAACTGATAATTCCACAAGATTATTCTCACGTGAATAATAAATGGTCCCACACTCGGTGTGAGAGAGTTTGTGAAAAAATCAAATTTTACTTATAAAAATACTAATTCCTTAGATTAAATCTCATTTATCAAAGGAATGCTTTAAAACCATGTTTAATAAAAAAAAGGAAACTGATATTTTTATAACACTTTTTTGATATTTTTACAACAAAAGTATCGTTATAGATGTATAACGACGATTTTGTTGTGAAAATATCATTTTCTGTTGTAGATTTATCAATTTTCTAAAAAAAAGAAAAGGAAAGATAGAGTCACCCATTTCGTTGGCCTGCACATAATAAGATTGCATATAATGCATATTTTTAATAGAGAATCAATTTTATACGAACTGTTTTTACAATATCCAATAACAACTTGTATTTTTAGAGAAAATTAAACAGATTATGTAATATTATTTTTCATGATAAAATCTATTTAATAATTTTAACACAATCAAAACTCGTTGATTCTCTTTCAAATTATAGAGTTGACAGATTGTTAATAGATGCTGTAAAAATACCAATTTAGAGGCAGTATTTATAGAATTTATCTCTTTTTAATATTGCATAAAAATTAATGGAAAATTAGGAGACTCTTCATGAGACCCAACAAAGGGAGCAAAATCTATTATTATTATTAATATTAATTTTTTCTTCTTTTTGTTGAGAATTATCATTATTTATTGTAGGTATGTAGATGGGATTAGTCTCCTGGAAATGGGTGATATAACATAATTGAGAAATGGATATAAATAAATAAATAAAAAAGAGTTGATTTTTATAGTTTTTATTTATGGGGGTGCACGTCTACCTCCAAGCCAGCTGAGCGGAGTCGCAAAACTTTGAGATCGTGATGCACCACCACGCTTTCATTTCTCATGTACTACACAATAAAATAGTATGATAATGCATTCCTCACCCCGTGCCTGCGTGAGCTGCATATATTTATCGGGTCATGTTAGGGGTCTTCAACAAGAATTGCATGATCACTTACTTATGCTGCATTTTCCCTATTCGGGCTTTGGGAGAATATTAATCACTCCATTAAATGCAATTTGCCATTTTAATCAAATTGAATATAAAATCTCAATCTTTTAAAACTGATTGAAGAGATGTAAGAGAAACACATTAGTATTTAATGTACGAAAACTAAGACATTATTGCTTTCTTAAAATCTATAAATCACAATTAAAAAAGAAGGAATTCACTCTCTTAAAAGGAACGAAGGGAGTATATGAAAGACACTTTTTTTATTAAAAAATAAATTTTAAATTCTTCCATCACTTGCATACTGGGATGGGATGGGATGGGATGGGATGGGTTGGGTTGGGTTGGGTTGGGCCAAAATAGCAGCCGCATCAGCAGGACACCTTAATAATAGCTCCTCTGCCTGCCTGGAGGCTGCAGGTTGCAGTCGACACCTTTTCCTTTCATACTGAGAAGTCAGGAGATATAGAGAGAGGTTTGTTAAAGTGGGGTTTCTTAAGGGATTTAAGGGGTTCAGGGGAAAGATTAAGAGGGGATTTTGTAGAATTGCTTTCGTTTTCAGAGACTACAAATGGTAAGAACAGGTGCGTCTTTGCTTTCGCTCAAATTGATTCCATTTTTGTTAGCCCATACTGTTTCATTTCATACTACCACTACTACTACTAGAATCTTGAGGAAACCATTTAATCCCAATCCTAAATTTGCCCCTCCCTTAACAATAACGGATCGGAGAAAATTATATCAATTATTGTCTGATAAATGCAAATCCCGATTTGCTAAGCTCAATGACGCTCTTATTGTATTGCATGTAATGCTCAAAATGAACCCTTTGCCGGCTATTTACCATTTCAATAAACTATTAGCTGCTTTTGTTAGAATGGAGCATTACTCAACTGTTGTCTCCCTGTTTAAAGAAATGTGTGCTGCACGAATTCTGGTTAATATTATTACCATGAATACTGTCATAAGCTGTTATTGTCACTTGAATCGAATCGATTATGGGTTTGCTGTTTTAGCTGGTGTATTCAAGGGTGGTTATGTGCCGGATGTTGTTACCTATAATACGATTATTGATGGTTTGTGCAGAGAAAAATTGTTTGCTGATGCTTTGAATATTTTCTCTGAAATGATTATGAAAGGAATATCACCGGATGTTGTCACCTACAATTCATTAATTCACGCCCTATGCAATTTTGGTCGATGGGTGGAGGCTTTCGGATTGTTGAGCGACATGGAAAGTAGAAAAATCCATCCAAATGTGCGTTCCTTTAATATATCGGTTCATACATTTGGCAGGGAAGGGAAGATAAAGGATGTAGAGAATGTGCTTGAAATAATGATTCAAAAAGGTGAGAATCCGAATGCATTCACCTACAATGAGCTCATGTATGGGTATTGTTTGCGAGGTGAAATGGATGGAGCAATGGCAGTGTTGAAGACCATGGCGAATAGGGGGATTGTGCCAGATAGTGTTAGCTATACCATTTTGATCAATGGATATTGCAAGGAAGGGAATGTAAAGGATGCAGAGCATGTGCTTGAAATAATGATTCAAAGAGGTGAGAATCCGAATGCAGTCACCTACAATGGGCTCATGCATGGGTATTGTTTGCGAGGTGAAATGGATGGAGCAATGGCAGTGTTGAAGACCATGGTGAATAGGGGGATTGTGCCAGATAGTGTTAGCTATAACATTTTGATAAATGGATATTGCAAGGAAGGGAATGTAAAGGATGCAGAGCATGTACTTGAAATAATGATTCAAAGAGGTGTAAACCCTAATACAGTCACCTACAGTGGGCTCATGCATGGGTATTGTTTGCGAGGTGAAATGGAAGGAGCAGTGACAGTGTTGAAGACCATGGTGAATAGGGGGATTGTGCCGGATAGTGTTAGCTATAACATTTTGATAAATGGATATTGCAAGGAAGGGAATGTAAAGGATGCAGAGCATGTGCTTGAAATAATGATTCAAAGAGGTGAGAATCCGAATGCAGTCACCTACAATGGGCTCATGCATGGGTATTGTTTGCGAGGTGAAATGGATGGAAGCGATGGCGGTGTTGAAGACCATGGTGAATAGGGGATTATGCAGGATAGTGTTAGCTATAACATTTTGATAAATGGATATTGCAAGGAAGGAATGTAAAGGATGCAGAGCATGTGCTTGAAATAATGATTCAAAGAGGTGTATACCTAATCTGAGGTCACCTCTCTGATTGGGCTCATGCATGGGTATTGTTTGCGAGGTGAAATGAATGGATGGAAGCGTGCAATCATTGAAGACCATGGTGAATAGGGGATTGTGCGGATAGTGTTAGCTATAACATTTTGATAAATGGATATTGCAAGGAAGGGAATGTAAAGGATGCAGAGCATGTGCTTGAAATAATGATTCAAAGAGGTGAGAATCCGAATGTCGTCACGTACAATGGGCTCATGCATGGGTATTGTTTGCGAGGTGAAATGGATGGAGCAATGGCAGTGTTGAAGACCATGGTGAATAGGGGGATTGTGCCAGATAATGATAGCTATAACATTTTGATAAATGGATATTGCAAAAAGAAGATGGTGGATGAAGCTATACATCTCTTTCGAGAAATCCCCTGTAGTGGTTTGAAACCCACAATTGTAACTTACAACACCATTTTACGGGGGTTATTTCAGATTGGTAGATGTGCTCTAGCACGAGAATTTTTTAATGAGATGCAAGCTCAGATCCATACTCCAGATCTTTACACATATGGTATCTTATTAGATGGTTTGTGCAAGAACCATTATATTGATGAAGCATTGTCGTTGTTTAAGATGATTGAATTTAATGGTCTGATTCTTGACATATCTATTTACAATATTCTCATTGATGGACTGCGCAAAAGTAGAAGTCTTCATAAGATGGGGAATCTTTTTAATAACCTTCCTTCAAAAGAGTTGCAACTAGATGTTAAGACATACACAAAGTTGATTCTAGGACTTTGTTGTGAAGGGCTACTTGAGGAAGCACTGAAGCTGCTTATTGAAATGGAAGCTAATGATTGCTTGCCAAATGGTGTCACTTTCAACACTATTATTCGTGGATGTTTTCTTAATAAGAAGTATTATAAAGCAACTATACTCCTAGAGGAAATGGTTTGCCGAGGCTTCTCTGTAGATGCATTTACTACCTCCATGTTACTGAATATACTCTCAAAAAAAGATCAGGATCCTGCTCTCATTGCTTTGATTCAAAAGTTCTTGCCAATCGGTGGCGGTTTAGATGGGTAGATGTGTGACAATACGAGGTCCTTTGATTACATTGCAAGCTCCAGAGCATTGTCCATATTTTTAGACATGTCGTGGAACTGTCCAAATTTTATGTTGAGCAATAATCCAGATGAGCGATGACCCAATTTCAAATTAGTTTTATGAGGGGCAGGTTGTGCAACTTATGCAAAAGTGGCTACTTTCCAAGCTTTGAAGCTGGTTTGTGATGGTTAAATTTGTTACTAATTGTGCGTTTATTCTTCCGAAATTTGCAAAGGGTTTAGTTGCACTTGTCATATTAGTTATATTTTTTGTATGACACTTGGTTGTTAGTAGCAAGTTTGAAGTTTGTGTGAGATATTATTTGTCCAGTTTTTCTTATTGCTAATTTTTTGTTATTTAAAGATAAAGATTTATTCTGGTATGCTTTGTTTCTGTCCGTTGAATTTGTGATTTCATGCCATATTTTGGGGTTCTTAATGATATTAGTCACCAAAAAATATATCAGGTTAATGTCTTTATGATGTATGAGTATGTATGTATGTCTAAATTGACTTAAGACAGTTCATAATATTGTAATTCTTCAAATTAAAAAAATAAATTCATGATGGTTATTTGCCAAGCTAAAACATAACCTACATACATGATGTGCAGAAACAATGGTAATAAAAGGGACAAGGAAAAATAAAAAGGATTCAAGCATCAATATCGACCAGAACTCCACCTAAATGGCCCAAGTAAAGACAGAAAAAAAAAAATCACCAATGGCCTGTTCAAAATCTAAAAATGTCTATATGCAAAGGAACCTAAAAGCTTATGAGATCATCTTTCGACGATTGTTCCTTCTTTGTTTCCGATGGGTCGCCTGCTTGCTTGCCAAAGATCATCTCATCCAGATCATCCATCATGTCGTTATTCTTCCCTCCTTGGGGCCCACCTCGAGAAGTCGCTGGTTTTCTAATCAGAGCTTCTTCTTTCCCTCCGCGGGGCGATTCATCAGGCTCAACAGCAACAGGTATCATAGCAGGATCTGGTGCTGTTGGAACCACTGGAGGTATCTTCTTCATGTCTTCATACTTGGAGAGGACTTTCTGGGTTTCATCATTTATGCTCAAGGCTTCAAAGAGCAAGGCCTCATCGTCCCCAGCCGTCTCAATGATTCTCTGGACAGTATGTTGGGACGACCGACACTGTTGTACAAGCGTGGTAGTCAAGTCATCCTGCCAAGAGAATTGACATAAGCAATAAAGTTACCTGACAGTTTCTTCTTTCTTTTCTTTTCATTTTTGTTTAATTAAGGGGAAAAAAAGTTTTCCAACTACTGGATATATGAAACCTTGAAAAATAATTATCTTCATCCTAAAATGAGAATTACTGATATCACTATAAATGTCTAAAACTAAAACGCAAACTACAAATGTACAAGTGGCTTGATATGATGATAAGCATTTGTACTGGCCTGGATATAACGTCTGTATGTGTGCATTTTTGTTTGCGTGTATGTTTTAGCCATATAAAACGTATAACGACCAAGTACCCATCACAATCTAAATGATCCACATCAATCGCATTCAAAGTCGTGAACAATCTCCAAGATGTATCTGATTCTAACCTAAACAATGCAAACCAAGAACACAAAACACAAACTTTTCCAAAAACTATGAAGAGTAGATATCACTAGGTCTTGCAAAAATCACAGGAATGATTAATTAAACTAGGGCTATGATAAGACTGCATCTAGAATAGATTCTGGAGAATCAAATCTACACAATTTAATTTTATCTTCTTTATTATGGGACATTTATTATGGGACGGATGAGTATTTAACAAGAAAACTCTATTCCTCATAAAGTGGGGATGTTGGAAAATGTTTATACATAATGTTCCAATGTGGGTGAGAAAGCATTTCTGCATCTTGAGATTGAAATGATTATTCTATAAATTAATTACGTGAGAAGCAAATCTTTAATCATGTTGCAACTGCAAGAGCCAAAGAGAACAAAATTAAATGACGGATGTTAGGTTGGAAAGTTTCCATGCTTGGGACAGGGATAGACCCAAAGGTCAGCAATTGTATCTGAGCTGATAATAATATTACATCTAGGACTAAGAAGATGCAGAGTCAAAGCACTTGCTCTAGACCCAAACTAATATAGCTGACGAAAAGTTAAATGATTTTTTTTTTTAAAATTTTTTTTTTTTTTTGTGTGTGGGTTTTTTTTTGTACACCCACCAGTAACAGCAGTGTTCTAAAAATACACACCTAGGTAATAGAACTGTTCAGGTACTGCAAAAATCCACACCTAGGTAGTTGTTGGGTGGGTTTAGTGGAGGGTGAGTTGTTGGCACAAAGGAGGGATAGGTAGTTATCGACACCGAAGAGGGTTGCGATGGCAGAGAGAGGTGGCGTTTGAGGTTGGTGGCATTATGGAATTGCAGGCTGCACTTGAGCTGTGCACTTGCTAGAAGTAATGATAACGGAGAATTAAAGTGATAAAGATAGTGACCTTAATCAAGGTAAGTGATATTCATATTGTGAATGTGGGATATTTTTTAGTTTTAATTTTTAATTTCAATTTTATATTTTAAATTTTTTAATTTATATTATAAATATATTCCTAAAATTATACATTATTTTTTATTTTTTTAAGTTAGAATGTTTTTTTATTTTACATTTGTTTTTTGTTGTTTATTTTAAATGTTTTATTGTTAATTTTTTTTGAAACAATTTCTATTTCATTTATCTATTATTCCTACTATACCCCTAGTACTGTTACTTCCGTCACTCTGTTAACGAAAATGGTTCGTAGGGACCTCTTTTTAATACTTACACAACTTGGAGGGTGAGTTATGCTAAAAAAAAGTTGGAGGAAGGGGTTTGTAAAAAACCTACAAATAGAAGGGACAGTTTTGCATTTCAGTAGTTTATTTACAGTGTCAAGTCTAATATAAGTTTGCTGCCCAGCACAACAATATTGGCTCTTATGTCAAGTTTATTATACATACTTCACTCTTGCTCAATAACATATAACTCATTTAGAACTCCATAAAGCTCCTACTAATGAACTGAAATCGGATGCTGGGATCGAATTACTTAAATTTTTTGCATCCATCATCTTCTTGATCTCATCCATCCACATATGGAATTGTAGTTATTGCATAAGATGATCTATAATTTAATGCTTCAGTGAAGAAATGGTCAATGTGTCTTGGAAAAGCTAGTATTTTCTACACAACTACACTGGACCTATGAGCAGCCATATATCCCAAGAGAGATTTCTCATAGGTACAAAGAATCACAAAGTTGATGCAATAGATGATTATTTGATACAAATTTTTATACTAGCATGAATTGCCATCTGAACGCAAAAGCAAAGCAGTTGAACAACAAACAGCCTTCGCCACAATTTGAGAGTTGAACTATCATTAATTTATAAGAATAGGAGATGCAATGATAACAGAAAAACATTTCCACAAGGAACTCTTGCTTAATAGTATCATAACAGCTTAAAAAGTTATTTCTTTTGAAAATCTAACCAAAATTTGTCAATCAACAATTTAATTTTACACATATTGACTCGGATCTCCATCCAAGGCGCCCTAGGGAAAAGAAGTCATACCCAGAATAATATACAAGGGAAAATAACACACTGACAAAATCAACTTACTTAGTTTAACTGATACATACGAGTAAGAAATATTAACTGAATTCAGTATAAACAAAATAGTAGTTGACTGGAGGACACAATCATTGGAATTAATTACTCGCACAAGTTTGTAAATTCTTTCCTTTTCATGGTTTTAGGCAACAAGAACCTAAAAGGAGAATTCCAAGAATGTACCTCTTAATAGCAAGATGTCTAACAAGTTAGCTATAAATATAAAGCAAACTCCACTACTACATCAAAGTATGGTTATAATATGTCTCAAAATAAGAAGTATAATTCGTCAAGTCAGAAGATTTGAGAGAAGTACACCTACAATGTAAATGGAACTAATATTCCGGAATTATTTGGAGGATGGTCTGTATCAGTGTTCACAAATTTGGAGCAGACAAAAGATAAGGGTTAAGGAAACTAATCAACCGAGAAGTTGGTGTCAATTAAAGTATCTAAAATGATAATTTATTAAAAGAAAATGATCAGAAAGTCAATGTTCTGCATTACTAATTGTAGATAGACCAAGTAAACAGTAGAAATGTCCATGTAATATAGGTTGTTAAAGAAGAGAAATACAGTGTCCTAACATTCGGCTTTTGAAGGTGACTGAGCTAATAGTATCAATAAATAAAAACCAAAAAAGGTATACAGATAATAACACTATCAACCATGACAAGCTGTGGGTCTTAGATGAAAATGTAATAAGCTACTCATTAAATAGTAGTTCCCAGAAGACTTCAAATTTAGTATCAAACTCAATCAGAACCTCCACATATGAGGAGTGGGGACTGCTCAAATATAATAATACCTGTAATGCATCTTGCTGAGGTGAAGAGGATAAAACGGTAGTAAGAAGTTCAACGCTGTTTCTTGCCACATCAAATGCTTCCTTTGTTTGTTCAGGTGATAAGCTTAGCACAGGAACCTCATTATGCATTTGTTGTGCCAGGCTAGCATTTGGTTCTGTAGCTGGGATTGTACGAGGTGGAGTAAATATAGGAGCCAAACTCTCATGATCACGACCCGGGAAATGTATACCTCTCGATCTCAAGCTCTACAAAATAAAGAAATGAATTTCTCAATGGAAATATGTTAAGAATAAAAAAAGAAGGAAAGAGTATACATCACATAAAATCACACCACAAACTGAACAATTTGTTTCGATATTGAAATTAATATACCTTGTACGTCTCTTCGTAAACAGGCAAATATCGGAGCTCATCAGAGGACTCTCCCCAGGCTTCGATCAGTATCAGAGCCTTGTTTCGATTATTAACAACAGTCTGAGGATCATCAATCAACTTCACCATCTCATCAAGCACCCTCTCTCCCGCAATTTCAGAAAATGCCTTCTCGCAATTCTTTGCAATAGTCTCGAGCAATACCATGGACAAGTACTGAACCCTAGGGCTCTTCAACATGATCCGTTTCTTTATACCGCGAATCAGCTCAATGCTATTGACCCTGTCATGATTCATCATGTCACAAAGCTCAAGATTTGTAGCCCAATCAGGCTCGTCTAAACTTTCAGCAGTTGCTTCCTCCACAATCTTATCAACCTGACTTGGGCCTTGGAAAAACTCCTTCATCTTGAAACTAACAGAACTCATGCCTGCACTAATCTTTTGGCCAACCTCAGACCCTCCAATCTTCAACCGCTCCCCCAGAGCATTCACTTTCTCCATTAAATTGTCACTCATTTTTTAAAACTTCAAGGTCTGAATAAACCTAAAATTCCTTCAATAATTCAACCCCTTTACACTACTGTGACTACACCCACACTGGCAAAAACAAAATAATAAAGAATTACAAATCCCACATTAGATTATTAAAAATTAAATCACACTCAGAAACCCAGAACATATGAACACAAGTAGCTAATCCAGTATCCACTACTCAGGGCCGGTCCAATAGTTAAGCCATTTAAGCAACCAAAATTGAGAAGGCCTTTAATAATCCATATATGTTAGAGCCCATTAAAAAAGCTCAAATTTTTTTTCCAAACAAATCAGTAGCTACAAGTACAATCATACAAGTTTGATCAATAATTTTGCATCTAAAAGAGCATGAAAAATGAAATTCTAATTAAAAAAAAATCATACATATTAATTTAATTTAGTATTGAATGGTTAAAAAAAATGCCTCGATTTGGCTTGAGGCCTCCAAAAAGTTTGGACCGGCCCTGCCACCACTTATAATGCTAATAATTTGAAAAATAATGAAAATGAAGGAAACCCATGAGAAAAAGTAGATCAAATCAAACGCATATAAACTATTCACCGGATTGTCTTTGATCAAATACTAAATTCATACACTGAGAAATCAATTTAAAAAACACGGGTATTATAATTGATTACATTTATGATCCAGATCAGATAACAATCAAAACAAAAGGATATCATTTCAACATAAAAAAAATGGCGAAACAAAGATGAATGAGTACCTGGAAAGTGGAAACTGCGGGTGAAAAAGTTCAGAGTAGCTTTGATTTGAAGAAAAGACGACTTCAGAAGTACCCACTTCATTTTCGTACGTTATTATATTATTTTATTTTAATAATAAACAAACAAAGTGGAGTATATATTTTTTAAAGGAGTTTTTCTTTTTGTTGTTGATTGAAGGAGTTAATATTGTGGCTGCAAATATTGGTTGACTATGGAGTTTTAATTGGCATGTTGACACGTGAAATTAATATTTTTCTAACTTATTTAAGATCTTTTACGAGTCAAATCTAGGAACACAATTTGTTATGTTTAGTTTAAAATAGGGGTGATTTTTATTTTGACCGACGATGAAAAATCATTAAATATTATTTATGTGGATAATATTTCGTCTTGTAGTTGTACCCGTTCTCAAATTATTATTTATATTAATTAAATTAATATTTATATTATTATATATTACATATTTAAATATATGTCCTTGTGTGTATATATATTAACTGTTAGGTCTTTATTTATTTTGATAATAATAAATAAGTTTTTAGTATAAAAAATATTAAGTTAGAATCCTCTACATAAGTTTTAGTTTTATAAGTTATTTTTTTATCCTTTGTGAGTTAAAAAAATTAAAACTTTAAACATTTGGGTCACTTTTATAATACTCACTTTTCTAGCCATTCAAACTAGAGGTGTTTATCGATAAAAAATCGGATCGAACAAGATTAGATACCAAATGTGGCGCCTTGCGAAATTAGATATCGTCACCCATCTTGGGTCGCCACTTTACATAGTACATAAATTCAAATACAACTTACTAACCTAAAGCGTCATGGTATGCAATCGACGTAAAGCGTGAGTTTGAATACTGAATATTATCTACTAGATATTATCTGAACTCAAAGGAGTCCTCATTACAACTATTATCACACTATTTCACGAGAATAGTGAGGAGGATACTAATCTTATCCTCTGGACCCATTACTTAGTTCTCACTGAGCTCGTCCCGTCTTATGTTCTCATTTCACGAAGAGAACGTGAAAGAAAAGGTGAGCTTTCAACTAACGATGAAGAAATATTATGACTAAGATAATGCGAGAATAAATTATCATTAGCCTTGTGATGTTAAAGCGATAAAATACAATAGACAACCGGTTTAAGCTGCGGTGAATAAGCGATCCATTAAAAAGTCAGTAGAGAATAAAGTCTACTATCTTTTAGGTTTTAAAGGTTTTTCATCAATTTTTATCGTTTGAGACTCGAACAATAAATAAACCACCACATCTAATCATCCCTGTACCACGGTCGAGGATTTTCATCAAATTATCAATGGTCATGACTATCTTAGAATCACCCCCGGTCATAATCATACCAAAAACTATCCATCAACTGCATTACGAATAACGAGAACTTTTGTCACATCATTTATATCAATCGTGATTATCTTAGAATGATCCCCAGTCATAATCATACTAAGTTCATCTATGCGTAAGCGAAGATAACATAATATAACATGAGGATGATGACAATGACATAATAATTCAATAAAACAAGTTCAAGAATTATTTAATCCATGAATTATTAACGTCCAAATTGTCGATATGATCTTTGTTTACGTAGAGTAAAATTCAAGAATGATCGGAAGAATATTTCCATGAAAAGATCTTTGGATGAAGCATGAAATATCGAGGATATTCTACTAATTTCATGGAGTATAGAAGTTCAAGTTTTAACCAACTTGGGTATAATAAAGAATGGAATAACAAAAGAAATCACCATGCATGCGGTACTTGGCATAGGCGAGTTATTCTAACGAGAATAATAATAACGGAACGAATCGGTGAAATTCACAAAGCGGGATGTTCAACGAGAATAATATAGATGGAACCCGGATCCGGTGTAAAACACACGAGATAGGATATTCAGCGAGAATGATAAAGATTTTAACCGGTCCGGTGTAAAACACACACAGAGATGGATGTTCCAACGAGAATAATAAAAAGCGGAACCATTCGGTGTAAAACACACGAGACGAGGATGTTCCAATGAGAATAATAGAAGAATGTCACCAAGTATAGGAAATAAGCAGCGTATCTGAGTTATTCAATGAGAATAATTAAGAATGGAATAACATAAGGATTTCACCAAGTATAGGGTATCTGGCGTATCACAGGTTATGTATAGGGTATGCCACTTTTACGAGTTATTCAACGAATAATAGTGAATGGAATAACGAAGTTCTCTTCGAAGAAGAAAGAATAACACCCTTCTACGTAAAAGAACCAATATAGAAGTAGTGAAGTAGCGAGAATCTACTCTTCTTCTATAACTTTAACTTTCTCTCTATAAACTTCTCTATAATTTCTCTCTGTAGAGTTTGATGAATTAAGTAAGAAAATAATGAAGGAATGAGCTTATTTATAGGAAAATGGAATGCATAGTAACTAATCCATGAGCAGGTCCAGATTGATTTACTTTAATCGGCGGTCCATATTTAAAGAAAAATCTTTTAAATAAAATATAATATATTCTATTTATATAAAACATTTTACTATCTGAAACATTTATGCAATCTTATCTGCAAAACACTATACAAAAAACACTATGCAATACTATCGTAATAAAATATAATATATTACTATTTATAGAATAACTTTAATAAAATATTCTATTTTATATAAAAGATGTTTACATTTTATTACGTTAATAATACTGAATAAAACAAAAGCGTCGTTATCATTATAATAATTCATATTATTAATCGACAATAATGGAATCAAACCGGTGACTTCTCACATAAGCGTCGATAATCAATCTGGTATGTCTCTTATACGACCACACGTATTCTTGTACTTTTACTCTACTAAGTAGTTCAACAAGTAACCACGGTAAAACTTCCGCCGTTATTTCAATAAAATATTTTTATCGTTTTCTCGATCAAACCAATAATTACATTATGGTCCACCAATGATTGGTAGTTGTTGCAGAATATTCCTGCTTAAACCTAATATTCCCAGACCAATCGAATATAATATAACCACTTGCATACTTTTGAAAATTTATAAATACTACCCACAACTATAATATTATCTCAAATTCACACCATAATATAAAAAATTATTTCAAAAATTTAAATCTTTATTAATAAAATCTGGGTCTCACAATCTCCCTCCTTATGGAATTTAAGCCCCCGAAATTAGAGTGCGATACTGGTATGATAAAGAGATGAGGATACCTTGAATACCTTTATCGTTTAAAAATATTAAATTCATCTTTGAAATCTGCCAAAAGCTATTCATTAACAATTCATCTTTGCACTACTGAATTAAAGATATACAACAGAAAACCAATAATGCTAAGAGGCAGCGACTTAATAGTATCACGACCACGAATTATCCATGCACCACCCACCAAGGATATTCGTGTTTTCAATCTGATTATGATTATACCAACAATCCACAGTCATAATCATACCAAGTCCATCTATGCATGCGTAAGCCACGGATGACTTTGAACGCATCCATGAATTAATATTTCATTCTTTGAGACTCGGCTCGATAATTAATCCACATCATCGAATCATCCACCTTTCTACAGGCCGAGGATATTCATTAGTATCACGACCACAAATTATCCATGCACTACTGGCCAAGATAATTGTGTTTTCAATTCTGATTATGATTATCTTAAACAATCCTGGTCATAATCATACCAAAGTCCATCTATGCACGTAAACCGCGGATGACTTTGAACACATTCATGAATTAATATTTCATTCTTTGAGACTCAAATTTCGATAATTAATCCACATCATCGAATCATCCACCGCACTACGGGCCAGGATATTCATTAGTATCACGACCACAAATTATCCATGCACTTTACGGCCAAAGATAATTGTGTTTTCAATTCTGATTATGATTATCTTATACAATCCACGGTCATAATCATACCAAGTCCATCTATGCTGCGTAAGCCACGAGATGACTTTGAACACATCCATGAATTAATATTTCATTCTTTGAGACTCATTTCGATAATTAATCCACATCATCGAATCATCCACGCACTACGGGCCAGGATATTCATTAGTATCGCGACCACAAATTATCCATACCTTCTGACGAAAGATAATTGTGTTTTCAATTCTGATTATGATTATGCTTAGAACAATCCACAGTCATAATCATACCAAGTCCATCTATGCACGTAAGCCACGAGATGACTTTGAACACATCCATGAATTAATATTTCATTCTTTGAGACTCGACTCAATAATTAATCCACATCATCGAATCATCCACGCACTACTGGGCCGAGGATATTCATTAGTATCACGACCACAAATTATCCATACACTACTGACGAAGATAATTGTGTATTCATTTACTGATTATGATTATACAAGAATAATCAGTGGTCATAATCATACCAAGTCCATCTATGCATCTACTGGTACAAATGACTTTCAACGTAATATAAACATGAGGGATAATGATATAAAGAATCAATCAAATGAGATAAAGGATAAATATTAAACATTTATAATATAATTTATCCAGTTCAAGAATATCCCCATGTTATCAATCATTTAATAATCTCATAATCTAATAACATTAATATTATAATAATATTTTAATCACTTCTTAAATTTATAAACAATTTATCTTAATTGTTTACACTTTACCATATAATGCATTTAATCATTCAAAAATGTCATACTCGAGAAGATATCATCACCAATTATCAAATCCTCATCAAAAAAATATGCATATACTCTATATAGGATTCTCTAGCCATAAAATCCTATTTTCAACTTTTATTCTTCACATAACATATTTAACTCATATGTTAAGTAACTAAACTATTTTCATGAAAAATACCAAATCAGCCCCAAAAATATTTCTTTTCTGGGATTTAGCATAATATAGTCCCATAATGAAAATATATTTTTCTCGAATTTTAAAATTTATTTACTATTTTTTAAAAATCAATTTCCACTTAATTCCTTAAGAAATTAGCTACCTCAAGTTTAACTCCAAAAATTCCCAAATCTTGGCAGGACCTTACACATGTTAACGTGAGCTTCCAGTTTAAATTTCATGGTCATCGGAGTTATAGAACTCCGGTTATAGCGTTTTTCATCGGAAAACCTAAATATTGAAATAGTCATAACTTGCTCATTTTAAGTCAGAATGAGCTCATTTTTGGACAGGAGGTACTTTATACCATATACTTTCATGTCCCAAAAGGCCAAAATTTTCTCATAATTTAAGTGGCCAAAACAGCCTCTCTAAAATCATGGCAGAAGCTTTTTCGGTTTTTGCAGCTTTGCACTCCTTTGCTAAAATCAGTCCACACAAAAATCTACAACACCTTTTCCAGTAATTCCACTTGGATTAGTTAGGTAACTCATAGATCTAACTCTAGGACTTGACCACATTCAAAAATTCAAAATATAATAGGAGATATGGTCAATTTAATTTCATATTACGTTTTTCACTAAAATCGATTTTCAACTCTTTGTGATTTCTAAGAAACTTTCATGTTTTTTACGTACTAACCAACATAACTCATCATAAAACTTACTAATACTTCATATACCCATGATTTTCATTATTCCAATGCTTTTATTATGACTTTCATCATAAACCACGTAAAGCTATTTATTTAGTTGAAGAAATATTTGAGGTTTAAGAAATGGGTTTTTATCTTTGGGGTCAATACAAAATTCGATTTCACGCTCTAGGGTAGGCTAGAAATCTTCAAGAATACGTCAAGAAATTTATTAATGATAGAAATATCATTCAAAAGCATTACTCTTATCCAAGACTTGGATAGTACGTCACATTGATACCAACTGTGACTTCTATCCCTTAACCTGATAGCACCTCCACAATGATACCTATAAACTTGCCATCTTCATCACGACGTCGCCTCGAGAAAATCCGGCTTGATTGCATTCCACACAAGGAAGTCAACAACGAAAGGATCGGGCTCTTTCCTTATGGCTTGATATAACAAATGATTAACTTTAGGATTTGGTTACTTTGAATTAAGTATAACAGTTGGTTAGGAATATGAAAGCTAACAACCTTACAAAAAATAATAATGAGTAGTTAATCAATCGTTTTCAAAAATTACCTCAAAGGAAAGTATTTTCAAAGAGATAAGATCGACGAATAGCGTGAAAGTGTTTATTTGAAACAACAAGATTAAAAAAAATAGTAGCGATAACGAAGGCTCCTACTAACGAAGTTTCAACCAATAAGTCAAAGTTTAACTTCTTGAATCAAATTTAAGCGTTGAACACAACTAGGTGAAATAAAAGAGTGGGTAGAACTTGTATTGAATAAAGTATAGACTTAGCATTAATTTATAATTAACTTACCCGTAATAACCCGTTCGGTTTTCTCGACAAACGCTCTCGCTTAAATTACCGAAGTTGACTTTACTATAGGGTACATTCCACCCTTAAGTGCTTCTTCACATTCTGATCCATTATTTGAATCATTATTCTCCGATCCATATCGAATTCGGGTTGGCCCGCTATGCATGGGGTAATTCCAAATTCGATGTTAAAATCTCCCAATTCTTTGTCCAAAAAGCAAAGTCCATTTCATCTATTTTGGCTTTATTGGATCGGACGTCTTTTCTACACTATCAACGCGTTGTGCGACTTTTACCCATGCATCGCCTATTCTCCTTCGTTCGTTTGTTTCTTCTTTTAGGCGATCTTTGATTTTTAAATTCTCGATTCCAACTTTAATATCTTACACCACGCCAAAGCGTGATTTTGTTCGAGCATCACATATCGGGTAACCAATTTTGAATTGTTGTATCCCTTTGTTCCACGACCGTTTGCCGTTCTTCAACCTGTTCTTCTAGCTCACGAACACGATTTTGTAATTCTAAGTTTTGATCATAAATTTCTTCTAACCAATTCTCCTCAGGTTCCTCTTCTTCCTCTTCTTCCTCTTCTTCCTCACTTTCAGCTGCTACCTCTGCAACTAGCTCGGGTGCAACAATTAGTTCTTCATTCACTACGTGGATATCCCTAATTTGTTCCTCGTCTGACCTTTGCATTAACCTGATTAGTGATTAAAGGTGTCACAATGGTCACATTCACTCCATTGTGAATATTTTCAGCTGCCATTTCCAAACACCGCCACAACACAAGGGTTAATTAATATATCAAATATTATCCCTATATTACGATGAGCCAATTAAATACCAAATAAATTTAGGTAGGTCATACTAGCGAAGAATTCCCGTCTCTCCCTCCTAGTACTATTCTCACATCTTAGCGGGATCATATCCTAAGCTACGATACCAACCGTGGCGCCCCCAAAATTAGGTATCGTCACCCATCTTGGGTCGCCACTTACATGGTACATAAATTCAAATACAACTTACTAACCTAAGCGTAAGTATACAATCTGACATAAAGCGTGAGTTTGAATACAAATATTGTCTACTAGATATTATACAAACTCAAAAGGAGTCCTCATTACAACTATTATCACACTATTTCACGAATAGTGAGGACTACTAATCTTATCCTCTGGACCATTACTTCGTTCCCAGACTAGTCCATTATGTTCTCATTTCACGAAGAAAGCGATGAAAAAGAAAGGGTGAGCTCAACTAGCCAAGAAGAAATATTATGACTAAGATAATGCGAGAATAAATTATCATTAGCCTTCAACGATGTTAAACGATAAAATACAATAGACAACCGGTTTAAGCTGCGGTGGAATAAGCAATCCATTAAAAGAGTCAAGTAGAGAATAAAGTCTACTATCTTTTAGGTTTTAAAGGTTTTTCATCAATTTTATCGGCGAGACTCGAACTTAATAAATAAACCACCACATCTAATCATCCACATACCACGATCGAGGATTTTCATCAAATTATCAATGGTCATGACTATCTATAAGAATCACCCCTGGTCATAATCATACCAAAAACTATCCATCAACGCATTCTGAGCCCACTTTGAGAACTTTTGTCACATCATTTATATCAAGTCATGATTATCTTAGAATGATCCTCAGTCATAATCATACTAAGTTCATCTATCTTGCGTAAGCGAAAATATAACATAATATAACATGAGGATGATGACAATGACATAATAATTCAATAAAACAAGTTCAAGAATTATTTAATCCATGAATTATTAACGTCCAAATTGTCGATATGATCTTTGTTTAGTAGAGTAAAATTCAAGAATGATCGGAAGAATATTTCCATGAAAAGATCTTTGGATGAAACGCAAATATCGAGGATATTCTACTAATTTCATGGAGTATAGAAGTTCAAGTTTTAACTTATTTGGGTATAATAAAGAATGGAATAACAAAAGAAATCACCATGCATGCGGTGCCGCATGCAGACGGGTTATTCTAACAGAATAATAATAACGGAACCGGTCGGTGAAATTCACAATTGGGATGTTCAAACGAGAATAATAAAGATGGAACCCGGATCCGGTGTAAAACACACGAGATAGGATATTCAACGAGAATGATAAAAAAGCGGAACCCGGTCAAATTGTAAAACACATGACGGGATGTTCAACGAGAATAATAAAAAAGGAACCGGTCCTGTGTAAAACACAGAGCAGGGATGTTCCAATGAAATAATAGAAGAATGTCACCAAGTATAGGGTAAATGGCATTATCTGAGTTATTCAATGAGAATAATTAAGAATGGAATAACATAAGGATTTCACCAAGTATAGGGTATCTGCATTATCTGAGTTATGTATAGGGTATGCCACTTTTACAGTTATTCCAATGAAATAATAATGAATGGAATAACGAAGTTCTCTTCGAAGAAGAAGAATAACACCCACTTCTAGTAAAAAAGAACCTGAATATAGAAGTAGTGAAGTAGCGAGAATACTCTTCTTCTTCTTTCTATAACTTTCTCTACATAGCTTCTCTCTATAATTTCTCTCTAGAGTTTTTGATGAATTAAATAAGAAAATAATGAAGGAATGAGCTTATATTTATAGGAAAATGGAATGCATAAGTAACTAATCCATGAGCGGTCCAGTTGATTTACTTTAATCGACGGTCCATATTTAAAGAAAAATCTTTTAAATAAAATATAATATATTCTATTTATATAAAAACATTTTACTATCTGAAACACTTTATGCAATACTATGCAAAACACTTATCAAAACACTATTTAATACTACTACGTAATAAAATATAATATATATTCTATTTATAGAATAACTTTAATAAAGTATTCTATTTTATATAAAAGATGTTTACATTTTATTACGTTAATAATACTGAATAAAACAAAACGTCATTATCGTTATAATAATTCATATTATTAATCGTGAATAATGGAATCAAACTGGTGACTTTCTCACATAAGCATCGATAATCAATACTGGTGTCTTCTTATGCAACCACACGTATTCTTCGTACTTTTACTACTAAGAGTAGTTCAACAATAACCACGGTAAAACTTCCGCCGTTATTTCAATAAAATATTTTTGTCGTTTTCTCAATCAAATGAATAATTACATTATGGGGTCCACCAATGATTGAGTAGTTATACGAATATTCCTGCTAAACCGAGATATTCCCAGACCAATCGAATATAATATAACCACTTGCATACTTTGCAAAATTTATAAATACTACCCACAACTATAATATTATCTCAAATTCACACCATAATATAAAAAAATTATTTCGAAAAAATTTAAATCTTTATTAATAAAATCTGGGGTCTCACACCAAAAGTATCCAAAATAGAGTCTTAGGTTTAACCAAGATGTCTTGGATGATTAAATTGGTTCGATCTGATTTTTTACCTTACTAGAACCGACCCCATTTTTAAGCCAAAAACTCAGCCCAAGTTTAAATCAAAACTGACCAAAGAAAGAGCAGCCAAATACTTGTTTTTAAGCCAAATTCGGCTCAAGGTCAAGCAGCCCAAGACTTGTAATAGACCCAGCCTTCTTTAAGCCAAAATTCGGTCCAAGAAAAAATAAAAGACTTGGTAGGTATGTTTAAATGGTTAACCGATTCAGCCATTCAGATGTATTTAGTCATAAACAAACAATCACTTAGGTATGTTTAAATGGTTAGGGTGTGTTTAATAAAAACTGAATGAATATGAATCTGAATGAGCTGAATCTGAATGAAAAAAATTGTTTGATAATTGACATGTTTGAAACATGTGAATAACATATTTTTATTATTTTTTCCCTTTAAAAAAATTCAAAAAAATGTTGTAAATTTATTTAATATTACTTAATATAATAGTTAATATTGTAAAAAAAAAAAATCATTCAACCAAAAAAATTGGACTAAACTAATTAGCTCAAAATCCATTCAAGCGCTTTTTTTTCAAAACATATATACTGAATGACTGAATCGATCAGTCATTCAGCTGCAATCAAACAGCCCCTTAGATGAATTGGTAGCTTTGTGACTTGTAAGGCTTTTCATTATACAATGAATTTTATTTTTTTAAATTATATAAGAACATATGTTTTGCCATTATTGTCACTTTTTAAAATTGATTGTTTCGATTACTTCCAATGTCTCAAAAAAAAAATGATATATATTACGACTTCATATGTCGACTTTTTTATTACGAGTTATGTAGATAAATCTAATCGATAATATTTTTACGATGTATTTAATATAGTGAGCTAATTTTATAATCATATCTAATCTAATATGATATATTGATATACGTCGCAATCGTAATTCAACAAAAATCTTTCGCAATATATAACGGGAGTCAAAATTAAAAAGAATCTAAAAAAAATCTAATCATGAAATAAAAAATAAAATAATAATTCCGACCTGCCGGATTCGAACCAGCGACCTAAGGATATCATGGCTAAACCAAATGATACTCGATCCATTCCAAAATTAGAAATATACGACTTTTAAGAATAATTTTATGTTATCAAATATAACATTACTATTAGGTAGAAATTCAGTTGTGATGGTTTAATATTAAAATGATAGTAAAAAATAGTGGCAAATTAAGAATATCATGTAATTTTATAGTCTTAAAATAGAAATATATATTTAATTTTGGAATAGAAGATAAAGAAAATATAAAACAGACTTAATTAGATAGCTCAAGAGTAAAAGTTTATTTATTTGTCTAAATAAATAGAGGTTATAACTTTTTCAAACAACTTTATATACTAATTATTAACCAATTTTATTTGAACTCAAGGGAACTTATATTTCTTTTTTCAAGAATTCATACAAATTGTTGTTTTAGTATACAAGGCAAGGCATAAAAAAAAATTATACATAGGCTTGCAGGAGATAACCTAGGGTATATAAATATATAATTAGTTGAGAATAAATTCTAAAAGGATTTTCTGTAAATTGGTATTTTCACAGTATTTAATATATACGAGTTTACCAACTCTATAATTTGAGAGAAAATCAAAAGTTTTGATTGTGTTAAAATTATTAAATGAATTTTACCATAGTAAAAATATTACATAATCGATCTGTTAAAAGAATCAAAACTCCTTGTTTTTCTCTAAAATAAAAATTGTCTATTAATCTTATTGGATGAAGTAAAAAAACTAGTTTACCGGCAATCCGTATAAAATTAATTTATCATATAAGTTATATTCATTCCCTAATTTCATAAAATAATGTTTATCTTAATCTTTTAATTAACAAAATTTAACTATATGAATGGAAAGATAATGCAAAAAAGGAGATAATGTAATTTAATTTAATTAAATGTTGTGCACCATTGTAAAATAAGTATATGTTTTTACGACCTGCATTCATTGAATTTTAATTTCATCATATCAATATAAACATCACCAAATCAAATGAAAATTCACACTGTTTAAATATTTTTGTATGCTATTTATATCCAATTTAATTTCACTTATAACAAAAATGGAAAGAAGCTGCAATAGAAAAGGGGAGAACAAATATGGATGTGGATGCCCTTTCATACCCAGTTTGCTCAAGATCATGCATGCATGGGATAGACAGTTGTTGCCTTAACAAATTCATGCTCCAATGTATGTATTCACAGATTAATTCTTTCCCCATCATAATATCATTAGGAATTTCATTGAATTAATTGCAATAGATTTTTCAATTTTATGAACATTTTAATTATCAAATTGGTAATTATTCAATAAAATTATTTGTGGGACCCAATCAAGTGTTGTTTCCTTCTTATGACCCAATTTCAAGGTTTATACCCATTTCTTCATATTTTGACAAATTTAGCGTAATCAATCACAACAAACTCTTTTGCCTTTTCGAGTACTACCATATTCCATCATTAATTTAAAGTTTACAACATGGATTTATCATCAAATTTAGTCTCAAAGTAGACCAAAACATATATTTTAACCCCAAAACCAACTTCTTCTTATTTAACACCAATTTACTTGATTCAAATCCAACTATATATGGATGATATAAATCAGATTATATATACCTATTAACGCATATATCAACTTCTCAACAAATTTTCCATCATCAGACTCCACTTACAAAAACTAACTTGGAGAAAACAAAAGCTGAGAATAACTGACCACTCCCGTCACAATAATATTTAAATTATATTCTCTCATAATATAATTTTAACTTAATCAAATTAACTAATATTACTCAGTTAATTTTCTTTTCATAATAATTTCATTTAATTTCTTCAATACTTTAATTAACTATTAAACCTCTTTTTTCCCGATAGATGAATATATAATTCTCTTCACACCAAATCACATATTTCACAATATATAACACATACTCAAACTCAAAATATCTTATAATAAAAATTTTATTTAAATAATTTCTAAAAATTAAGGTTGTACTTTTAGTTTTCCTTTTAAAGTAGGCATCATCACATCCTAATTCTTTCTTATTCTTTTTTCCTTTTATTGACAAATAACTCTAATTATATATTACTATGAAATGGTGATAATATTTAAGAGAAGTTGGTATAAAAATACACATTTTATACAAAAATTTCATAAGCTAAAATGTTACAAAACCCTACTAAATAATAATTTTTATGTCTAAATTAAGCACCAATTTTATTTATAGAAGTACTAAATATATAAAATAAAAATCTTGTCAAATCCAACTACTATTTAAGGTTTTATATATAAATTATATTGTTCGTACCTTAAATTACATTTGCTCTCTCTCTCTCTCTCTCTATATATATATATATATATATATTATATGTATGTGTGTGTGGGCAGAAATAATTTGTTCTCTCTCTATATATAGATATATTGTTATATATGTATGTGTGTGTGCAGAAGTATGAACAAGTGTTGTCCCCATCAAAAGCAAACTCGAGAGAGACTTAAAGCTATGCTGCCTATGCATGCATGTGGAGTAGTAGTACTATTACAGTAATAATTTTATGCATCTCTCTCTCTCTCTCTCCAAAGCTTCCCTGTAAAAAGGCAAAATCATAACAATCCAATCCAATCCAATCATATTGTAGTTGAGTACTAAATCATCACAGTACTAGCTCTACTTCAAGCTCTACTTTTATACACTAGCTTAGCATGTGTTTCAGAAAAATTGAATGAGTCTAAATTTGAATTTAAATCCGAATAAAAAAAATTATTTGATAATTAACATGTTTGAATAACAAAATTTTATTATTTTACCTCTCTGACTTAGTCATTCAGATCAATTATCCGTGGATTCAATTTATTCGATTTATTTTTCCTAAACAAACGACTTAACAAATCGACCCAATCGATTCAAATATATATTTTCAGGATGTATTCATTCACAAAACAAACGTAATTTTTCAATATGACTAAATGTGGATAAAGATCCCATAAATTAATTTCACGATAAATTAGTCAATTAATTAATACAATGCTAACACGCAGAGAGATATCATCTCTACCTGCGTGTCGACACTGTATTAATTAATTGATCAAAGTTAACTTCATACTAACTATTAACTCTGAATGTATATACACTCCACTCTTATTAATTAAATACCCACTAAACTATTTGTCTAGCTTCACCTAGAAGTTAATTACTCCCCCTAGCTCTGGCCTCCTATAACCTTCAGTCAAATTCATAAAATGATAATCACATTATCATTAATTTGATTTAATTATCATTTAGTTTCTGTTAGTTGTGTTTATTTAATTAATTAGTGTATAATACAGTACTATTAATGGTCCATATATTTCAATTTCAGTTAAACTCTCATATATATGACCCAGACATAAAACATGGTATGTTATTCTCTCTGTTTTCCAAAAAAAGAAGAAGTTCATTTTCCTACTCAACTTATTTTCTATATGAAAAAATAAAAGCTCCTTTTTCTGCTAGCTGTCTCCTTTTGTTCTTCTCTTTTACTTTTTCTTTCTTTCTTTATATCCTCACAACTTCATTTTCAATAAAAGGGTACCTGATTCCCATCTCCCAATCACATACTCCAACAAGAATACAAAATATATAAATAAATAATAATAAATAAATAAAGTAGTTAGTCTAATGATTTAACTTATAATATATATAATGTCTCCTTTTGTCCTATGCTACATTGTTGTTGTCTTTTACTCACATGGACTTTACTACGTATGTGTATCGGGCCTATTCCACATATATGATGAGCTCACAATATATGTGAATATTATGTGACTTTTTTTATGTGATATTAACATTGTTGTATCTTCAAAGCTTCATTTTCAATAAAAGGGTACCTGATTCTCATTCCCCAAGAACATAATATATATAATTGTTAGTAATTATGGTGGAAAATCATGCCAAAATTAATTAGGATATATATTTAAAAGTTTGAAATTTTACCTTAATATATATCATGACTTGATCTATAACAAATGGTGACGACTATAACAACTTATATATATATATATATATATATATATTCACTATCACAACTTGTGCCCCCAACTTTCTAATAAACATGAGTTGAATCATACCACTGGACCAATAAATTACAACATTATATTATATTGCATTAGACAAACAGTGTTATATTTTTAAATCATGACCATCATATCTTAAAATTAATGAACAATATAAAATTTAGTGACCAACTAAAATTTTATAGCCATTGTGAGCTATGAAACGTTATTGAAAGTTTATATTAATAAACAATTAGAAATTTTAACAGAAATTGTGGGAGATCATATCCAAAGTTATTTGCTGGACCAAAACCTTTTAAAGTGGAGCACTAATTGTTGATTTTTTTTTTCTATGAGTTGAAAAGGCCATTATTTTCTCTTTCCTCCTCCTTTTCATGCTGTAGTGTTTGCAAAACAGAATTCGGATTCTCTCTATTTTATCGTTCAAATTTAAAATATGTTAAAATATAATATTATAATGATAAGAAATATACAAAGAAGGAAAACTAATATATCCATCCATCTATATTTCCTCCTCCTCTCGGGTTTCATTTGGAAGAAAAAGAGTGAGCCTTTAAATTTATATATATATATATATATATATATATATATATATATATATATATAGTCCGTAGATTTTACGTACGTAGAAGATCAATCTTTTTTTCTTTTTTTTTTTTCTTTCTGTTTTTATGTTCCCCATTTGTGTGTTTGCTTTTTATAAGTTAATCATAGCTGGAAAAGTTGAAAAAAGTAAGCTGATAATCACCCATATATGCATGCATGCATGTGATGGATAGCCCATTAGCTAAAGTATCCATTTGCAACTTGAAACTAGCTACAAGGAAGCTTCAATTAATTTGTGCTAATATTTATGTTTTGTTATGTATGTGTTTCAGCCTTTGGAACCAAAATGTACTTTGTGTGTGCCCTACATATATACCTCCATATAAATATAGGTTTGGGAGTTTATTTTGGGACTATGACAGAAAAGAAGAAAAAGGTACTTAATTTCTGTCATTTGTGACAAGAAATATATATAGGTAAAGATGCATAGTAAATACTTAGATATAAATCTAAAATGGGTATACACATCTTTATTGTTCAATATAAGGACAGAAGACTAACAATTGAGATTAATTCACGCATACTTCTAATAGCGGACGTAACTACTAATAATAGCGGGCGACGATACTTTTTTTCGCACCATTCGCAATTATTAATAGCGAATGACACCCGTCATCCGCTACTATTAATAGCGGACGTGCCAGCGTTTGTCCGCTGATAATAGTATCGTTCGTCCGTTATTAATAGTAGCACAAATGTTAGAGCAAAATGGGTATATCCCAAAGTTATAATTTGCTGACCAAGTTTTCTCTTTTTATTTCCAAATTATTTACTTCTAAAGTCGCACCAAAACCATTTCTTCTTATTTCTTTTTTCTCTGTCTTGCTAAACACTAAATATCCAAGTATTCAACTCAACTTAACTACGCTTTACTAAACATCCAAACACGAGATTATTAATCACTTAACCAAAAGGAGTCTTAATTAAATAGTACTTTTTTATTGTGAAACTAGGCCATTAATTACTTAATTAAAAATCTTTATGCAAGAAGTATCCTCTATGTATATATATATACATAGAGGATACTTTTAGCGAAGGACAACATATATTGTCGTTAAAAGTATAGGCTGTGATTTATTATATAAAAAGTGAGCAGATATATATCGCTGTATCCAAGAGGATAAGCTTTCATTCCATT